>BMAO01030528.1:0-33653 GCA_019973975.1 Trichonephila clavata
ATACAAAAAAATTAACAGTAATTAAAAACATACGAAAACGGTTTTATCTTAATTAATTTCTTCCCTGAGTCCTTAATCTTATCTGTGATTATTTCCTTTCACTCTTAATGTATATGAAGATTGGAAAAATAGAAGATACATTTTTCTCTTAGACTCAGCAGGTTTGAATAAATTTCAAGAAATTAACTTAGAATCGCGCGCGCGTTGGAGAAAGTCGAATGAATGTAACATAATATAATTATACAAAATGACAATAAAAACAAAAGAGCGAACATGACAGACTAAGTCCTTAATAAAAACTTAGAACCGTAAAACAATTCTTAATATATCCTAATAAATGTGCAATGTAACGCAATACATCGAAATCAATCTTGAATTTTCAGTAGTTCCATGAAAGTAATATACAGCAATAATCATAAAATAATATTGTTAGGTAGATCTGGGTTCATCGATTTCACGCTATCAGTATCAAACAGCAAGACAATTAGTTCTTTAGGAACAATGAAAATTTATTTTAGAAAAATAATCCTTAAAATACAAGATACAGCATTAAAATTCACTTAATAAATCCCAGTTGTTTTTCAGACCTTCTGCAGCGCTCAGACGCAACTACGAGTTTCTAAAAATGCAAGTACGTAAAAATTATTTTCAAATAAGTAATCGCTAGTGGACTCTTCAGTAAAAGTAATACTGTTTCAGTAAGTGATTGATATTCATAGTCCGCAAACTTCATAGATTGTGATACAGTTAGATTTCAAAATCATTAGATTCTAATTAGATTCTAAATCAGCAGAAATGGTTGAAAACTCGTCAAAGTGATTACCAACTCACCAAATTTTGTCGCCAAAAGAGATGTATCACCAATATTTCGCCAAGTTCTGTTTGAAATGCCATTAAAATGTAAAGGACAGCCTTGCTTTTAACATTACAAATTTTTCATAGAATAAATACAAAAATTTATAGTAATGCATTAAAAATCCAGATATAAATTACTTACACTATTTTAAGCATTAGTTACACAAAACTCGTAACAATATTTTTAAAAAAAACTTTTCCGAATGTGTCTAACATCAATTTCTTTATTAGCACATTTTTTACACCTTTTTCGGTTAAAGTTACAACAATATTTTAAAATTAAAACGTTTCTTAACTACGACACAATATGACCCACTTAACGTTATTTTACACATTTAATTAGTTTAGGCCAGTGATATCTCTAGAACTGGACCCTTGTTTTATGAGAGCTCTGAGAACTTCTAAAGAATATTTACAAAAATGATTTGCCAAAGTTTGTTGCAGACACCAATATCGGGGAATCAGTTTGGTTTCCAACGCCAGTGACTTCAAAAAAAAAATACATCATGACAAACACCAGAGTTTATAGAACAAAATAAAACGAAAACAACACATCGAAGAAATAACAAAGCGAAAGAAAAGAAAATACCCCGCTATTGTGAGGAAAGCTTTATTCCTAACTACGTCCAAAACTTTGAAGAACAATGCATTTCGTAAAAAAAAGCCGTGTATGCCTTATCAGTTTGGTTCACCAACTCAAAATAAAAGTGCTAAAAAAAAAAAAAAAAAAAAAAAAAAAAACCACATATACAAAACGAAGCAACTTGGAAGAATTGTAAAACTCCACCGTTCTTTAAATGTCTACAAGCGTGGGTATCAGTCACCACCTCACGTAAGGTATACCACTTTACGATGACGATATTTTTGGAAAAAAAGGGATAAAATTTTTTAAAGGGACTTTTAACCCATGGAGCTTACACATCAGCCAACAAAATGGCGTAACTTACAATCGAAGGCATCATGTTTACAATCATCGTAATGCAAGGGCTATAAATGAAATCCCACTTTTAAAATTTTCAGCCAAGAAGGATATTTCTTAAACTGAGAAGGAAATATAATGCTGAGTATATTTTAAAAATGATAGCTTTTAAACGAAGATGGCTTAGGAAAAAGAAAAGGGATATCAGAGTTTTTATAGATCTTTTATGATAGTCCATGCCCATCTAAATTCAACATGTTTCAGTATATAAGTGAAGCTTTTTAATATTTGGCATTGGAACATAATTTTGTTCGCATTTAAAGAAGTGCTTCTACTGCATTTTCGATATTGTTCCTTTTACTTTGTCTGGTATAAGCCCTTCAAGCATTTAATTTTTCTTTCAATGAAGTTTCCTAGTTCTTATGTTTCGAAATCTGATCATTTATTTCCAGAAAGAAGGTGTTCTTGGGCAAACCGTGTTGCAAATTCTTCTTTCAAAGACGGACACTTAGAAACATTACACTAAAAATATTAAATTACATTAAAAGGCTAAGTAAATTGAAAAATTACAAAATTATTTGAGACATTTCATTGGTGGTACCATCTAGTAGCGGTTCCAACTACCAAAATTTTGACGCTTGTATTTTTATTCAATTCAAGCTCTCGTAAGATGCTGAATAGTGCTGTGACTTAATTTTGGGGAAAGTACCAGAGCCATAGTGATTCCCCAGGAATCCTTTGCACTGTCACATTATCATATATCATGCGTTCCTACGACTTTCGCATCCATAAAGTCTATCAACTCCAGCTGGGATAGAACCCGCTATCTTAGACTTACGAAGCTTCACGCTACCTGTAAGCCAAATGGCCAACTTAGAATCAAATTGATTGTGAAGCAATGCAATAGTAAGGGGTCTATCCACGTTACCACTAATCATTTTGGTAAAATAATCTTAACTGTAATTTCAGTTGAAAACCGTTTTCTGTGAAGATGACTGGGTTTATGTAAATTAGAACTTTTCTATTTAAGTGTTAGTCGTATTGTAGGCGCGAGGATGGTAGAAAGTTGATATAGAGGCAAACATAGTGTTAGAGACTGGAGGTCATATAGTTAAACAGTGTCGAGAGATTATCTAAAGATAATTCAAGTATTGATGAGAAGAGTGCTCAAGAAATAAGAAAACTGTTCTTATTTCTATTATATTTAAACTCATTAAGCTTGATTACTCCTCGGGTTTAGTGATCTAAGTGCATTATCCCCTTAAGTTGTTTAAAGCTATTGAGTAAAAGAGTAAATGAAAGTGTGTTCGTTATTAAAACGGCTGATCTTTACTCGAACCTTACAACACACGCGTCTGCCGAGACGCGACAGTAATATTTAAATACCTCTTCATCTTTTTTACAGAGTTACCACTATTGTTCAGACATTTATTATATCGGGAAAAGAACTTATCTTTACTCCCTTCAAAGAAAGACGTTGCCGTTAAAGAGGCCATTGCAAATGGCCTCATGGAAATTCATCACACAGCAATTTTTTAGAAAACCATCTGTTTTCACGAAGTTTCTCATTCACTTTTTCAACCAACCCATCATTAACATTAGAAGACCCCTACCCCTATCCATTTCGTGCTTAGCCAAGATTATTGGTGAGCCCATGACTGAGTTGTCGAACCCTCTTTCTCACCAATGCATCCCTCATTTCGTTTTCAACATAAAGCTCTACAAATAAACGATAAATTTCAACTGACTTAACATTCATTGGATTCAAAAAATGGATTACACAGAATGAATGCATTTCAAAGTTGGTTGTATCGGCAATCACATAAAATATTTTAAATGCTCACGAACACGTGTAACACGTCACGTGTGCCCAAGCGTTGCGATACTATCACTGCAGTTGAGGTGGAACAGAACCGTATTTAGTTGCCGGACATGCCTCATGTAATGGTTTCTTTTACGACTGATAAGCTATCGTATGAACTCAGAATTTTTTTAAAAAAATTATTTATTCTTGAATTTTGTGTCTAACGACGAAGAAATATTGAAATGTAACTGGAATACATGTAAGGAAGAATTAAAAAATTTTCATAATTGCAGAGCAATGGAAGAGTTCCGTAATTCATGAGATTATTACAACACAATCGAATAATTTATCATATGATTTGGTAGAATTACATCAAGGATAATTCAATTTTTTAAAAGGAAAATTTCCAGTTAATGAAAACGAAGTGTATAACTAAAGGTAAAGGGTGACTTAGATTTGCAACTACAATGGAGCAGTGTATGGTATCAATTTATATTCCATGTTTTGGTATTAAATTAACTTTTTATTAAGGATATATTATCAGCTTATATCAGGATATATTATCAGCACTTATCAGCTTGTATTGAAGGCAAATGTTAGTATTTTAAATGTTTAGATTCTTTTAAAATTAAACCATGCATATTAAATCTCTTTTATATCGGAAATAGTTATAATTAATGAATGGAAAGATATTACCTTTGGCTCTTTTGATATTTATGAGACTCTGTATATCAAAGTAGAATAAGAAATGTAGATACAAAAAAACTTATAGTATTCAGAATAATAGTCTGATCTCAAATGGATTTAAACCAATTTCCTGAGAATTGCATCTACTTAAAAACTACATGAAAATCTTTGAATCATTATCACTTTGTATCGCGAGAAAACTTTTTGTTATTAGTCAGTTGTCAATAAAGATGCTACTTGTATTCTACGGATTTTTTTAACTCGTTATTTACGTTTGGTGTTTCTTCTTTGAACCTTTTATATGAATTAATAATATAATTTAAATATGATGAATTTTTCGATGAGCTAGATGAAGCAAAGAACTCTCAAAATCCTCTCGGCCCGATGTGAATTGAGTTGGGCCTGACTATTCCATTATTCGAAAGTTAGGCTTAAGACATAATTATTGACACCAATCAAGGTCCTGGAGTTTCTGGCGATTCACTATAGACATGTGTAGCCTGGCGTTATACCTACATCACCAATCCTGGTGTCCGATTATGGTCAATCTCTAGCTTTAAATGCTTCAATTGTTAACAATAAAGATCCGAATTTAAGGTTTGACCATATGTATTGTCCACTCATAATAAGTCCGTCCCACCAAATGCACAGTAGAACCTTCCTGGTTCAGCAACCGTTTGAGGTTCTTTAAAGATGATCGTTTTGGTACCGCTTAGGATGGGTTGATTTCATTCCGTTTGGATAAGACTTCGCATCTGGAAATTCGACTCTTTTTTGGGGGCTTAATTCATGTAGCAGCCAAACATCACATTTCTTTTTGAATCCAGCTTTGTGGAAATGCTTTAAAATTATTTTATGATAAATTTTCAGCTCCTGGGCGATGCTACTACTACTAATACGCCGGTTAACTTCGTTTATTTCAGTCATTTTATCGACATTTTCAACGACAGGCCTGCCTGAACCGAATCGACGAACTTAAAATTGCAGGTAATATGCTGTTACAGTATCGGCACCATAATAACCTTTCACAACTTCAGCCGTCTTGCTTATATTTTACCCTTCATCACAGAAAACTGTGAAGTGTATAGAATTTTCTCTTTGTTTACTTCCATTTTTAACACCCTGTAACTCACAGCTGACTGGACCAAACAAAAAAAAGCAAGATATTTTTTTTAGTGTAAAATGTCACCTTTCAAACGACCTAAGATCTGAAATCGTTTGATTGATACTTTACGAGATATCAATCACTACAGCTAAAAATAATGATTTTTGTTTCCCCAGTCTAATATTTACTTTTTATTTGTTTTTTTTTATAAAAATTTGATAGTGTAGTCCTATATTTTGGATACTCAGTATTACATTTTACGACACATATATGTATTCATTAGTCACTTTCAAGGACGCACTAAAGATAGATGCCCAATTATAGTTTTTAAACATATCATCAAACTAGAAAAGGGGAAAAGACATATAATTTCCTATTCAAGTATAAGTAACATAAATTAACCTCATATTTTTATAAATTTCTCTCAAAACGCTCGCGAGTAAATAACTTTTCCTTTTTTCAAACCCAAACCATTAAGGCTTAATGGATTAACTCATTTAAGGATTTTCTACCCCAAACATCTTTTATTAAAACTTCCAGCAGATTGTCTCAAATGGTAGGAGATCTTTCTCTTATGCGGGTGGTTTAATTTTGAACTGGGACATTCGAATTTCACCGATCATTGCGCTTTTACCGACGATCAAGAACTTTCTTTTTCGACAAAGAGTGGAATGCCAGGAATGATGAGTCAGGCATCAATTTAAGGAAAGTTCTGGCGTCGGGGGTGTAGACCTTGGGGCCCATTTCTCTCGAGATGGAACGTCATTTTTCGTCTCGGCCCTGTTTTGAATCTGGTCTTTGTAGAATTTTTTTTCAATGTATGCCCAAAAGGAACGAGTTAATGAATTTTAAATTTGAATATAATGAAATTAACGTTGGAATGTGGTTCTAACTTCCATAAACACATGTTCACTCATGTTTTGTACAAACATAGAACATCGAAAACTTAGCTAAATTAATTTTATAATATAGCAATTTTCCCATTAAGGAAGAATTCAACTTAGGAAATAAAATATAATTTCCATCAAATTATTTTCCCCCATTATCTCAAGTTTTTCTCGCCATTTTCGTGTGGGGGGGGGCTCCTGATGAAAGATGTCCCCCCCCCGAATAGGGCTGTAGATGGATGTTTTACCATTGAAGACCTAATACATTACCCGGGAGCTGGTATATCGTTTTAGTTCGGCAGCACATAGATGGTAAACCAATCACTGCAAGTTATTTGGGTACCCAGCTTCCTCCGATGGAAGTATCTGAGCTCTGACGATGCAAAAACTACACCAGGAATTTAAATTTTGCCGAGAGCGCCTAAGTGAAACAGACATTCAAGGGATATTTTACATGCTGCATAATAATACATGAACGTTTATTTCTGCATCATGCAAATCTTTCAACTTGAACCGGGGTCAAACCTGCAACCCTAGGCGTAAAACACCAGCCTCAAACCAGCTACACCACCCAGCCGGCGCGAGATTAAAGTAAGTGAGAGTTATATTAACGCGCCAATATGAAGCAATACAAGGACTATTAGCGACGGACATGAAAATTTTTAGCATTGATCAAGTGACGAGGACGACACAAGAGCTAGCACATCCTTTTCAAACTACCACACCATTCCAATGAAAGGACTTTGAGTTAAATATATATAACGAGCATGAATCCTCTCTACACGGAGGAGCATTATTGACACATGTATTCCAACCCATCCGGTATAGTGGTTAGCGACTCTGACTGCTGAGCCGTAGGGCCTGGGTTAGAATCCCGGAGAAGGCATGAAAGTTTGTAAATGTATAGTGCTTTCGCGGCATGGGGAGTCCACTCGTGAGGTTGGTGGAAGGGAAAGGGAGGTGGGAAGCCCCTGACCACTCCCTGGGTGTTCTCCCTCAAAATCCGAGTCAATTCGTACTGTCACCTGCATGGTGCTCAAAGCTACGGCTAATGAGAAGCGTACAATCTAGCCCAATGCCATGATTAATATCGTGGGCATCGATCTGACTACGTCAGACAGGTGGCATTAGCAGCAACAACAAGAGCAACATTCGAGCCCATGACACGTCGGCCCTGAGTACGAACCATAGCCACTAGGCTATCACGGCCACAGTAGAAAAGTAGAATAAAAGTATAAAAAAATTGTTAATCTTTCTGAAAAGAAGTTTTTAATAAAGGACAATGTGTTCCTCTTTCGGAAAAAAAAAATATTATTTGGGAGCTACCATTCGGTAGAGTTATCGCTAACGTACACCAAAATTTTGCAATGATCATGTGACATGAAGTTTTGAAATAACATTTTCATATAAATAAAGGGCTATTCATAATTCGCTCCAAGGTTTCAGAGCGCTGTAGTAAAAAAACTATGATGAATACAGGAAAAAAAGAGCATATGAAATAATAGAGAAAGAAATCATTTACATATTTTACACGTGTTTTATATGTGAAGCCTTGGTCACGCGGCACACTTCAATGTGATAGTCCAGTTCCTACCACTGTGTATTCAACATCGTACGAGTACTATAAAAGTTATTGATAGCGCGAGTTATCCTTTCCTTCTCATCCTTGTTATCCAAAAACTTGGTGACATGGATAATAAAGACCCATGTGTTTTCGTACCCTCTTTGTCACGTGATGTGGCAGAACTGCATGATAACGCTGTCGATAGCGTTGATAGAACCACGTTCACTACAGTGAGGAAAGAACTGTACAATGGCTTGGGTGCATGCCGTGTGCCGAAGAGTTTACATATGGTACACCTGAAAATATTCCAGTTAAAGTTGAATTTTTTCCGTATTATTGAAGTGAAAACTTCTTTAGCGGCGTTGGGCACTTTTTGGTAGGGGAAAATCTTATGAGTTCGCGTCACCGACATGCTCTGACTGGCTCACGCGCAGTGTGCTGTTCGCCTTAGATACTTTTGGATGGGTGAAATCTCGTGCGTTCGCGTCACCAACATGCTTATAGCAGTATATCTGTAGCTATACAGCTGACGTATAGTGCTGGGTATATCTTATAAGTGAAATTCAATGGATTTAGTGAAATGTTCAATGTGTATATACTGTGCATTGCTTGTTGCGATTTCGAGAATGGGCAATACATGTTTATGGTTGCCGTTTATATTTCGCCTGGAAAATCTATGAGACAGATACAACAATTTTTATGCAGAAATTTGATGATTTATTCAAAAGAAGGTTCTGAAATACTCGAAAAAAGATTTGGTGGAAAATATATTATAATGTACCGATGATTTTAAGTGGAGACTTCAATATTAACTTCGCAGGTGATAAAAATCTACCACTAATTGAATTTCTAAATGAAACACTTAATTTAAATATGTCCAATGATCGAAAGGAAGCACAGTACTACAAAATTTAAAACGACGATCGATGCGGTTTTAACGCGATATTTAGAAAAATATTGAATCAAACATTTTCCTTTCTTACTTTAGTTACCATAAGCCTATAGTATCTTTTTTTAGAACAAAAAGAAATAACTGAAAGTATAGAAAAAGTCTAAGTATTGTTGAAATATATGATGACATATGCAAATAATTAAAATAATATTAAAAATCAAGTACATGAAATTTAAGTAAATACAAATACTATCCATAAAAAATGATTGTATATTAATTGTTATTTCAATTGCATTGTATTTATATTTTGCCATGATCTTGTACAGCCCGTAATATATTTGAATAATAAAAAACCATATAAACATGCATTTAGTTGTTGCTCGGAGTGTCAATAGATGTGAAAACCAGATTGATGTTGATACTTTTAATTCAAACATTATGAAATTTCAAATTTTAATACTAAAAGTTCTAAGTTTTCACTCCTATCGGCAGTCTCTATAACTGCCAATTTTTTTTCATATGCTCTTTTTTTGCTGTAGACATCTTATTTTTTCAATTCCTACCATTAGTTCATTTTCTCCCAATATATATATATGTATATATATCGTGTGTGTTCAAATTTTTAATCGTTAATAAAATATTTTCTATCCATCCAATCAAGTTCAAATACATTTTATGAAAATATGCAGGTGATCACTTAATACAGTTTTTGATGTGTAACATCTTTACTCTCGGTTGCTGGATATTTGTCGGAGTGATTTCGTGAAAAGGAATGGAAATGCGTAACAGGAAGTCGGAGGAAGCGAACGCTGTTTGAGTTGACCAATTCAGCGCCTTGGGGGGGGGGGGGGTCTCTTCGCTAGCCTCGTTGCGAGGTCCAACTGTAGTAGCAATTAAGACGCCCGCCTACCGCACATACCAGCAAGTCTTAAAGTAAAAATAAATACTAGAAGTAAAATACGCAAGATGCAAGTTTAGTTAGTATTTATTTACTTGTATTTATTTTTCTTTTATCTACTTGCATCTTGCGTATTTTACTTCTAATATTTATTTTTACTTCCTTTCATGAAACTAATTAATTGTATGGCTATTGCACCTGTTCTAATATTTATTTGACTCTAAAATACAGTTTTCCACAAAATGCCTGAAATTCGTTCATACCTTTCATTATGTTGTTACTTACTATTAATTTTTAAATATTTATCTGAAAGTTTTTATTTTTATTACATTTCGCTATGTTTAAAATGTATTTGCACTATAACATCTTAACAATTTAATACAAGTAATCAAATTTGATTGGCAAAAATGTATTTCCTTGTAATTCGGTAATCGAATCTGTTCTAAGATGGGGGGGGGGGATGTGTCCGCTCAAACCACGATGAGTTTCAAAGTGTCCACTCAGCCCACGAAATGTTATGTGTCCGCTCCTGCCACACGCCACCTTCTCTAATATTTCTAATTTTTTGCATGCGCTTGACGGTGTCTCTTCGCTACCCTCGTCTGGGGGTCCAACTGTAGTAGAAATTAAGACGCCCGCCTACCGCACATACCAGCAAGTCTTATTAGACTTCGTCCAGAATAAACTTGTGATTCTTACGCTCAATTGTCGAAGTCTCAGGGTTAAGTTGTGTGTGAAATCTGAGGATATATTTATATATGTGTAAACTATATATATTAATAATTATATTTCCTGTTAAGCGTCTGAGAAAGCTCATCATTCTTAAAAAAAATAGGAGTAAGTAACATGGATGTATTTGAATAAATATTTAAGTGCTTATCATTTTCATACTTTGAGGTTAATTCCTGTCACTGTAAATATAATATTTTTAATTGTAATTAAAAAAGATTTCTCGATTAAAAAAACTAATTAAGTAAACGGGTATTTTTGATTTTCTCTAATATTTCTAATTTCTAAGCATGTGCTTGACGGTGTCTCTTCGCTACCCTCGTCTGGGGGTCCAACTGTAGTAGCAATTAAGACACCCGCCTACCGCACATACCAGCAAGTCTTGTCATTTTGGTGGTCGCATACATTTCTCCGAATCAAACAGTTAAAAAAAATTAAAGATTTCCTGCATTTTGTACTTTAACCGTATACCGAAGGTGGTTCTGCTCTTTTAAAAAAAACTATCACTCGCTTCTCATGATTTTGAGAGGTGATTTTAACGTTAACTTCAGTTTGCCAGAAGCTGAGCCGCTCATAGCTTTTCTGAAAGATGAACTCAAGCTCGAAATGAACACTTTTCGAAATGTTTCGACAACTAACAGTGGTACTGTTATTGACGCTGTTTTTCAACGATTTTTAAATACTTTGAAATCACAAGTATATGTGTCATACTTTAGTTTTCATAAATCTATTGTCTCCGCTCTTCCCAAAATTGAACAATAATAAATATTTTTGATAAGAAACTGCATTACTCCTTGTGTTAATTAAATAAAATTTTCATTAAAGATATATATAATTATTCGATAGAGAAAATTTCCAGTCATAACTGATTCATTTATTTCAGGATTAAAGTTACTATTACCATGATAACAAGTCAGATGTTACACATCATATGCGACTACTGTAAGACTCGTTTCTTTCTTTTTTAAAAGCTTTTATTTAACTTACAATGTATGTATGTATGTATCTATGTAATTTGTTCGGGGAGAATCTTGCAACTCAATTTTGAAGCTGATATCTTCAGCACATTGAGCTGAAATTTTGTATACACGTTTAGTTTGGATGACAATGCATGTTTTGACCATTTATATTCCGATATTGCAATTAATTAAAAAGATATTAATTAAAAACTTTAAACTTGTTTTGGGCGCCAACTTTGATATTTCTGCATTGTTGTAATAATGTTATTGTTACAACAATGACAAAAATTGGCGTCGAAAATCGGTTTTCAGCCAAACTGGAATTTCATAACGTTGCGCTATTGATTGTATTAATTAACTTTATCTAAAAAATAATTACATCTCTACAACGTAAAAATAATCTAATTTCTACAACGTATGAAATTTTTTTACAAATTTCTATCTGTTTTCTTGGATTTAAATTCAAAACAAAAAAAGTAGAGCTATTTTTCAAGTAGATTAGTACATTGTATACCTTTCTCAACGCTTCCAAGTTAAACTGAGATGGAGCATTGTAGAAATTCTTTAAAAAATTTATCTAACTTTAATGTATGAAACTCAGGCAAAAAATAATTACAGAATAGGAAAGATAATTTATTTCGTCCCGATACGGTATAATGTTTTTTACAAAATATTAATATTTGTATTTCTTGCGATTTTTAGCGCGTTTTTCACGTAGTGGAACAAAAGCGCTATTAGGAAGCAAATTTCGTCTTCGTCTTCGTTCCATATTTTGTCGTACCTTTTTCTCAGCCAATAAGTAACCAATTGACCTCGGGTTTTAGGCATTTGGTCGCATTTGTGCCCTAGATGAGCCGAATCATATTTAAATTTAATCATTTTTAAATTTGTTTTTTTTTAGTACAGTACTACTTTTTGTTAGTAAAAAGTTCATTAGTTGCATTGTTGTAAAATACAACATGTGAAAAACGCGCTAAAATTACTTGGCCATGCCAATGATTGATATCTTAGTTTTTAAATACGACAAAATCGATACGTTTTTATGAAAAGGTCTAAATCATTGCGCTTGAATTTTTTTTTGTTTAAATGAATCGACATTCCGTACTAAAACAGCTCATGCTTTGCTGTTTTAGAATCAGTCATTTAAAATATAAAATGCCGAAAACTTTTTTTTTACGATTTTTCAAAAAATACTCAAAATTTTAATTAAACATTTAACAACTTCGTCATTTATGAAGAAAATCTCATAATTTTTTTTTTCGTGTGTTGGACAATGTTACCCAAAATCTGTACGAAGATTGAAAATATTGCTTAAAAATTACGGATTTAAGAAAAAATTGTGTTTTTCGACTAGTACACTTTTTGCGAAAATTCATTTAGCTAGACTGTTCGAAAATAACCGGCAAACACCTAGCAATAATGGTGCGTTGAATGAGATGAATAGACTGAGAAACTTGTCCAGGGATAACTAAAAAGTTAAAAATAAATTAAAAGTAAAAAAATCTTTTTAAAAACAAGCTTTTATTTAAATACGCTAAAAATAAAATAAATTTTTCTTTAAATTTTTTTACTATCAACTTATAGCGTCATTACACAATTTATATGATATAAAAGCTTGTCGCGAGATTTACCTCTGCAGATAAACAAGTAAATTACAAAACTTGATCTGATTGATTTTAATTTTTAAAAATTTCAAACTAAGTAAATAAGAGTACTTTAATCCCGCGACGAGCTTTTATATCATATAAATTGTGTAATGACGTTATCAGTTGATAGTAAAAAAAGTTTTAAAGAAAAATTTATTTTATTCTTTTTAACGCGTTTAAATAAAAGCTTGTTTTTAAAAAGATTTTTTTCACTTTTAATTTATTTAAAATATTAAGTAATTAGTTAAATTAAATTGATTATCGGTTTTTGACGCAAACTTGTTGTTCTAACAATGTAACTTAAGACAATGGCAAAAGTTGGGGGTCCGGTTGTGAATTGTTACAACAATTGCAGAAAAATCATGTCAATTTTTCAATCTCTGCTATTAGTTCACACTTTCTCTATCCCTATATATATATACTAGCTGTTACCAGCCTGCCTCGCTGGGTGTTTCAAGATGCTTTATAAATTTTTACTGCTTATATATATGTATAAATTATTGATATCTAAGTCCGGCATTAAGAATTCTTTTGTATTGAAGAATATACTTATACCTTTAACTGTCGTCTGTTGATAAAAAAAAAGGGCAGAACTCATCTGATTTGTATTTTCTAAAAATCTCTAAAATTGAAGCATAGAATGATGTTTGCTCTTTCGTAACCCAAAAACCAAGTGGATTCCCGCAAAACCAAATTTCGGTGGATCTCTACTCCATAAATGGAACATGCAAGCCAAATTTCAAGTCTAAATCTAACAGAAAAAAGCAAAAGTTTTACTATAAATATCCCCGTAATCCCGTTGAGAGCCGTTTTCCAAAATTACCGCTCTTAGCGGATTTCAATTCAACAAAAGAAAAATGCAAACCAAATTTCATTATTATAGTCCTTGTAGCTCGAAAAAAGTAATTTTTTTTTGTCAATACGTCCCAGTAACCCCCTGCAACCCCCCAGAACTTGATTTGCTTAAAATTTATTCTTAGTGGATTCCTATTCAACAAAAGAAAGATGCTTAACAAATTTCAAGTATATGGGTCTAACAATTAAAAACAAGAATTTTTTTCTGTAACTCCTCTTGACCCCTCGCAAACATCTTTAGGGTCAATTTTCATTTTACTCTTTGTTAGAGGAGCTCTATTTCATGAAAGGAACATGCCTACCAATTTTCAAGCAGGATGATCAAGTAGTTTAAAAATGGAAATATTTATCGATTACGCCTCTTAATCTCCCGAAATTAAACTTGGTAGTTGATATTCGCGAAACCCATTTTGTAGCGGTTCTCTACTTTACGAAAGGAATCTGCTTATCAAATTTCAAGACTGTACGTCTAACAGTTTAAAAATGGGGATAATTGTCTATAACGCCACTTCTGGGTCTGTTTTCACAAAACCCATTTTGTAGGGGAATTGCACTCTTTGAAAGGAATCTGCTTAGCAAAATTTGAAGACTGTGCGCCCAATTAATTAAAAATGCAAAAAATTATCAATAACGCCCCTTGAACCCCCGCAACACCACCTAGGGGTCTATTTTCACAAAACACATTTTGCAGTGTATTTCTATCCTATGAGAGGAATCTGCTAACCAAATTTCAAGACTGTGAGTCTAATAGTTTAAAAAAAGAAACAATTATTTATATCTGCCCTTAACCCCCGCAACACCCCTTGGGGGTCAATTTTCTCCAAACCCGTTTTGTAGCGGATATTTAATTGATGAAAGAAACATTTCTACCAATTTTAAAGCAGGTAGGTCAAGTAGTTTAAAAACGAAAATATTTATCTCTTACGCCACTTATTCCCCTGCAACGCCACTTAGAGGTCTGTTTTCACAAAACCTTCTTATAGCTGATCTCTACTCTATGAAAGAAATCTCTTTATCAAATATAAAGACTGTGCGTCTAATAGTTTAAAAATGGAAATAATTATCTATAACGCCCCTTAAGTCCCCTCAACGCCACTTGGGGGCAATTTTCACGAAACCCATTTTTAGCGTATCTCTACCCTATGAGAGGAATCTGCTTACTAAGTTTCAAGACTGTACGTCTAATAACTTATAAATAGAAATTTATAACGCCCCTTAAACCCCCCGCCCCCGCAACAACCCCTTGGGGGTCAATTTTCCCAAAACCCATTTCGTAGCGGATATTTACTCCAGGAAAGAAACTTAACTACCAATTTTCAAGCAGGTAGCTGAAGTAGTTTAAAAACGGATATATTTATTTATTACGCCCCTTAATCCCCCGCAACGCCACTTAGAAGTCTGTTTTCACAAAACCCGTTTTGTAACTGATCATTATTCTACGAAAGGAATCTATATATCAAATTTAAAGACAGTGCGTCAAATAGTTTAAAAATGGAAATAATTATCTATAACGCCCCCTAAGCCCCTACAACACCACTTGGGGGTCGATTTTCAGCAAACTCATTTTGTAGCAGATCTCAATTCTCTGAAAGGAATCCGCTTACCCAATTTCAAGATTGTACATCAAGTAGTTTAAACATGGAAACAATTATTATTAAAGCCTTTAACCCCCCGTAACGCCCCTTACGTTTCGAATTTCGGAAAATCCTTTCTTAGCTGATGTCTACTCTATCAAAGGAACATGTCTACCAAATTTCAAGTCTGTAGGTTGAATAGTTCCTGAGATTTCGTGATTAGTCAGTCAGTCAGTCAGTCGCTTTTCTCCTTTATATATATAGATATACTAGCCGTAACCCGCCAGCTTCGCTGGGTATTTCATGATGTTTTATAAATCTTTACTGCTTATATATATGTATAAATTATTGATATCTAAGTCCGGCATTAAGAATTCTATTGTATTGAAGAATATACTTATAACTTTAACTGTCGTCTGTTGATTAAAAATAAGGGCAGAACTCATCTAATTTGTATTTTCTAAAAATCTCTAAAATTGAAGTATAGAATGATGTTTGCTCTTTCGTAACCCAAAAACCAAGTGGATTCCCGCAAAACCAAATTTCGGTTGATCTCTACTCCATAAATTGAACATGCAAGCCAAATTTCAAGTCTAAATCTAACAGGAAAAAAAACAAAAGTTTTACTATCAATATCCCCGTAATCCCGTTGAGAGCCGTTTTCCAAAATTACCGCTCTTAGCGGATTTCAATTCAACAAAAGAAAAATGCAAACCAAATTTCATTATTATAGTCCTTGTTGCTCGAAAAAAAGGAATTTTTTTTGTCAATACGTCCCAGTAACCCCCTGCACGCCCCCCAGAACTTGATTTGCTTAAAATACATTCTTAGTGGATCCCTATTCAACAAAAGAAACATGCTTAACAAATTTCAAGTATATGGGTCTAACAATTAAAAACAGGAATTTTTTTCTGTAACTCTTCTTGACCTCCTCTTGATCCTTGGGGGTCAATTTTCGTTGTACTCTTTGTTAGAGGAACTCTATTCCATGGCTACCAATTTTCAAGCAGGATGATCAAATAGTTTAAAAATGGAAATATTTATCGATTACGCCTCTTAATCTCCCGAAATTAAACTTGGTAGTTGATATTCGCGAAACCCATTTTGTAGCGGTTCTCTACTTTACGAAAAGAATCTGCTTATCAAATTTCAAGACTGTACGTCTAACAGTTTAAAAATGGGGATAATTGTCTATAACGCCACTTGAGCCCCCGCAACGCCACTTCTGGGTCTGTTTTCCCAAAACCCATTTTGTAGGGGAATAGCACTCTATGAAAGGAATCTGCTTAGCAAAATTTGAAGACTGTGCGTCCAATAAATTAAAAATGCAAAAAAAAAAATTATCAATAACGCTTCTTGAACACCCGCAACGCCACCTAGGGGTCGATTTTCACAAAACACATTTTGTAGTATATCTCTATCCTATGAGAGGAATCTGCTTACCAAATTTCAAGACTGTGTTTCTAATAGTTTAAAAATAGAAATAATTATTTATATCTTCCCTTAACCCCCCGCAACACCCCTTGGAGGTCAATTTTTCCCAAACCCGTTTTGTAACGGATATTTACTCCATGAAAGACACATTCCTACCAATTTTCAAGCAGGTAGGTCAAGTAGTTTAAAAACGAAAATATTTATCTATTACGCCACTTATATCCCCGCAACGCCACTTAGAGGTCTGTTTTCACAAAACCTTCTTATAGCTGATCTCTACTCAATGAAATAAATCTATTTATCAAATATAAAGACTGTGCGTCTAATAGTTTAAAAATGGAAATAATTATTTATAACGCCTCTTAAGTCCCGCAACGCCACTTGGGAGCAATTTTCACGAAACCCATTTTTAGCGTATCTCTACCCTATGAGAGGAATCCGCTTACTAAGTTTCAAGACTGCACGTCTAATAACTTAAAAATCGGAATTTATAACGTCCCTTGGGGGTCACATTTTTTCAAAACTCTTTTTGTAGCGGATATTTACTCCATGAAAGAAACATTCCTACCAATTTTCAAGCAGGTAGGTCGAGTAGTTTAAAAACGAAAATATTTATCTATTACGCTCCTTAACCCCCCGCAACGCCACTTAGAGGTGTGTTTTCACAAAACCCGTTTTGTAACTGATCATTATTCTACGAAAGGAATCTATTTATCAAATTTAAAGACAGTGCGTCAAATAGTTTAAAAATGGAAATTATCGATAACGCCCCTAAGCCCCTGCAACGCCACTTGGGGGTCAATTTTCACCAAACTTATTTTGTAGCGGATCTCTACTGTATGAAAGGAATCTGCTTACTCAATTTCAAAATTGTACATTGAGTAGTTTAAATATGGAAACAATTATTTTTAAAGCCCCTTAACCCCCCTGTAACGCCTCTTGCGTTTCGAATTTTGAAAAATCCGTTCTTAGCTGATGTCTACTCTATGAAAGGAACATGTGTACCAAATTTCAAGTCTGTAGGTTGAATAGTTTCAGAGATATCGTGATTAGTCAGTCAGTCAGTCAGTGAGTCGCTTTTCTCCTTTATATATATAGATATATATCTTGTTCAAATTCTCAATGGTTTAGAAAATACTTTCTATTCATCCATTCAATGTAGGAATTGACTTTAATTTTTTTTTTATATTACTTGTTTTTTGATTTTTTTTAAATTTATTTTTAGCCGTGAATAGAATTAGAATATCCATGCATATATTTTACTGCATGACTCCAAATAAACAAACTATGACTTTAGTAAAAGAATTAAAAAAATATTTTAAATTGTTAAATATCGTAATGGTTACATATCAAATCGACATACATTCTTTTATTAAATTAACATATACCTAATTAAATGAAAAAATATTAAATTAGCATATAAATTTTACCCTAATGTATTAATTAAAAATTTATTTTTTTTCATTTGTTTTTGGCAACGTACAATTTTCATTCAGGAACGATATAAAATTTAGCACTTATATATGCAAATGATACTAAATTATTCCATCGATGCAAGTACAAAAAAAAGTTCGAAAGTCACTTTTCAAGCATCATACATTTTTAGGAACAGTATTCAATCTATGATACAGAATTTACAAAAGCAACCCATTTTCTATACTATGCAATGCTTTGTTTCAAACTTTTTATATTCTCGAAAACTTTCCCCCTCTTTTCTCCCCTATTCTCTGTCGCACAGCTCTCTCATTACGCAATTAACTTCAAAATCCCCTTTATCCCTGTCTGCGAAGGAATAAAATTCCTTCAATGGAAGAAACTTAGAAATATAATGCCTCTGCAGAGAAGGGACAGAGGTGGCGGACACAAGGGAAGGATATTCTGAATGTAAGGAACGATGAGATAGGATCTTGTGTATAGCAAAATGGTTTTAATAATTTAGTGTTTAAATAAGAATTCATAAGTCTTCCCTTTGTAGCGTATCAGGTAGGGAGAATCAAAATAGTACTCGTATCTACAATGGAAATCGTTTAACACGAAACTGAGGGGACTGATATTTTTTCGTGTTAAAACATATTGTAAAAAAAAAAATATTTAAAAAATTAAGTTTATAAGAGCACATACTATTTACATAGATATCAATATGTTCGTGTATTTGATAAAAGTTAATTAAACAAAAACATTCCCAAGAACTTGTTGAAATTTAAAACAAAATTTTCAATTTTTTTGAAAAAGAAAACATTTATAAAGTTTTTGGAAAGTATTCAAATGTTTTTCCTAGCATTGTCATTTTTAGCATCAAATTGTCAACAAATTGTTCGATGTCGTCCGTTTTGTTATTCATTTCACCATTGGAATGTACATCTAAATCAATGCTGGGACCTAAGCAAGTAGAGCTTTCCAAAAATTTTTATGAGCATGAAACTCGCAGTTTAAACCATTGGCTCCACGTTATTAGGATACTGTTGAACAGACATAATTTTGTTCACGCATGCTGATTAATATACGATGAACTATTTTTCAAATTTAATTCAGAATAATAAAGTATGAACGAAATTAAAGCATCTCAATTTAAAAATTCCTCTTATAATTATTTTTTTTGAGAAAATTATAAAAACAATAACACATTGTTCATTTTTACACTGTGTGGAAGCACTAAGATCTGAAAAAAGGCCCTTTTTATTTTATACGGCTGTGATTTTTTATAACACAGTGGTTTAAGATCTCTGGTTAGTACGCCAAAAAAATGTAGCAGAGACAGCCGAGTGTACATGGTCACAAACATATGGTTACATGCTGATATTTCCATCGAGTTATGGATTCGAGCCATGGTCACATTAAAGAGCCACAATATAAAGTGGCTGAATGCAACAGTGAATGAGGGAATATTAACGTCGTACTGTTCAGCTACACGAGGGCTTTTGGCAACAGACCTCGTAATTTTGAACGATGGTCAAGTAAAAAGGACGACATATGAGCTGGCACCCATCTCTTTTTACTACCACACCACACCAACGGGAGGACGTTTGAGCTTTCGACAGATTTAACGTGGATGTCTTCCCTACACGGCGGGTCTTTAGTGGTACTGGGCTCGAAATCATGACATGCCAGCCATGATCCGATGCATTGACCACTGGGCTACTGCCCTACTCTGAAGGGAACAGAATAAAGAGTATAAATACAGTTTCATTATATACCAATGAAGCTAGTATTTTCCGTCTGGAGTACTATAATTGTATTTCAACATCCAGATGTAATAAAAATGTACATTACGAAGCACAAATTGTAACTTTTACGTTCTTATTATTAAAAATAAATAATTTTTTCACTGTTCTTTCATTGTCAAGGGAACTTTAATATTAAGAAGTGGTTTTCGAAGGGATGAGGGAATAGAATAGCTCTGTTTGAATTTGGAGCAAAGGAGGAAATGATTGCTCCAAAGAAAAAAAAATTAAGATTAAACATTTATTTCTCTGCTGTTAACAACTAAAGAAAAAAATGGATAATAATCTGAAAATTATTCGCTACAAAAAAAGTTTTCTTTTTTTTAAACTTTTTTGAGTCTTCTTTAAATTATGGACTAAAGAGAGAATTGTTTTAGTTAAGTAAATAAATAAAGGACCAATTAATTAAATTTCTTATTTTAGATAAAAGAAAAATATTTTGTTTTCCAGTTCCTGATGATGTTGTGGGTTTTCACAATCAATTCCCTCTTCTAATGTCTGTGGCTATTTTATGATGATGTTTGGTGTGCATTCATTTCATGGAGAGTGTAACACAATATTTTGGGCACGTCATCGATAAAACGGTTTGTATTTTAATTCAAAATAACAAAGTTCAATATCAAGTGTTATGAACAAACGCGAGTGGTCGGTCGCAGTTTTCAGCGATTATCTCAGTTCTAAGAATTATCAGAAGCGCTCAAGTTTTTTACGCACCCTTATGCGACTTCATTTAATAAACTGAACTTGTCCCTATTCGATTTTATGGAAATTGAAAAATTGAAATGCAACTGATTGATTTCCATTCTAGTTCAATATTTATTCAAAAATTTGTAGGAAAACGGAGAAAGCTGCAATTTATCGAAACAGAAATATCAACAAGCAATATAAGTAAAACTGCTAGTCATGAAATTTTGGAAGTATGGAATTAGTTTCCAGACACACTAATAGTTTGAAGAAGCTTAACCACATGCTATTTTAACTATATTTTCATCTACCTTCACCTGTGAGTCATTTTTTTCAGAGATGAATAACATTAAAACCTCGCTTAGAAACCGTTTGGCAGATGACTCTAATTCAACATGCATTCTGCTAAAAGTAACATCTTAAAATACTATAACAAGTTATTTTTCATCTAATCCGCAACAGTACACACACTGTTACTTTAATTTGAATTATACGTATAGCTAAAATATTTACTGCTATAAAGTACAAAATGTAGTTTTTCGAAGTAAGTAAAGAGTTTGGAATTGTTAGTAGTATTTAGTTTAATTATTTTCCCAATAATCACAAGTCAAAATTATTTGATGGCACGTCTATACTTTATTCAATATTTTTTTAGAAAAAATGGCACGTTAATCCATAAAGGTTCGTCACCCTTACTTCAATGGTTCTTGAATTTTAAAGTACTAACTCGAGAAAAGTAACTTATCCAAAATTTTCAAAAGCTTCCCTATTCTCCCTGCGAACTATTATGTTTCAAAAGCTTCTCTGCGATAATTTTCCTCTTTTAAACTCACCCTCTTTCTCTCAACTCATTATGCAATTAATTTCAAAATCCCTACTTTCACTGCCTTGGTAGGGATAAAATTCTGCATGGGGGAAAAGCTCAGAAATTTAATGTCTCCACGGAGATAGAGAAGGCTAAGTGGTGGGTACATTATGAACAGAAAAGTATTTCCTGTACATTATGGGGAGGTGATAGGGAAGGCAATATTTTGCTAAGCTTATTTATTTTAATTTTATACTCAAATACCAAAACTGTTATCTATTCGTTCACTTTTTATAAAAGACTAATAGAAATAATGAAAATATTAACATGCAAGTCAATTCTAGGCAATTATAAGTTTCGATTTTTTTTATATTTTTTATTTGTATTTTAATCAATTAAGTCGCATTATTTTGTTGTTTTTTATTTAAAAAGTATTACCTTTTCATGTAACTGTACGTGAAAAACAGGCAAAAGAAATGTTGCATTCTGCATGTATAGGAGCAAAAAACAATCATTCGAATGATTAGGATATTCTAAAAGTGAAATGAATTTTTACTGCATTGTGGAGATCTGTTGAGTTATATTAAAAATGTTGTTTTTCAACATGTTTTTTTATAGAAAAAGAAAACGTTATCAACATACATAAGTAGATAGGTAGATTTTAATAAAAAAAAACAGAAAAAAATTTATTAATCATAAGCAAATTTTTAAAAATACTCAAAATAGTTGTATTAAGTATGAAAAGAAAACCGATTTAGATCTGTACATAAGAATTTTATCAGCTTTTGCGGGACAGATGATTGATATTTCGATCAGGTCCATAAAAATCTACCAATCTAATCTGCTTAAATCTAATCAAATCTTTCCTATCTAATCTGCTTTCTAAATAGTTGTTAAAAACCACAAAATGCATTCGCACTCTGAATTTTGTCATTGTCCTTTAAATTTTTAATCGCTATTAATGCCATTGTTCATAGTTAAAAGCCCGTTATTTAGTTGCCATCGACCACGACACGTAATAAGTGTCCCTTATTGGCAAAAATATGAGAGTTACACGGTCCAAAGTCTCATCCTGAAGAGCAGTTTCTTCTCAAAACTAGCTGCCTTCTAACGATTGAATCGAACCCAATCGTGGTCAATCGATAATCAATCGGCTAATGGTCCAAAAAAGAATGTGGGCATCTTTAATTAACTGACAACAACTGTATCGATTTTTTAATGTATTAGCCGACGAATGGACTAAGCTTAAATAAAAAAAAAGTTTCAAATGAGGTTATTTAAGAAAATGTTAATTTTTGGATTTAGGTCAATATATCGGGTACAGAGCGAAACTGGATGGCAATCTACGCCATGTGAATATGCATTAAGCACTCTTTAAAATTAAGTAGCTTCACAACCAGATCTTATGAAGTTGATTAATGTCTGTCTAAATTGGTCTTTGTGTACTTATTCAGCAAAAAAATGTTGAAAAATAAAATTTTCGCTCATGTGAGGAGGTGAGTCTTTCACGAGGGACTGGTTTGTAGTTTTACACCAGGCAATTTCTGGCATGCAACAACTCTTCAGCTGCACTCTACAACTCTATGAATTTGTCATTTTTTGAGTGGATTGTTGATGATCTTGAAAAATGGAGCTTTTTGAAACGTCTTCAGAACAATGGAGTGAGTGAGTGCATATTAACGTCGCACTGTTCAGCTACACAAGGGCTTTTGGCGACGAACAGCGTAATTTTGACCCATAGTCAAGTGACGCGGACGACACCTGAGCTGGTACCCCCCTCTCCTAACTACCACACTACACCCAAGGGAGGACGTTTGAGTTCTCGAGAGATTTAACGTGCATCGCTCCCCTACACGGCGGGTCTTCAGTGGTACTGGGCTCGAAATCAGGACACACTATCCATGATCTGATACCTTGACCACTTGGCTACCGCGGCCATTCAGAATAATGGAAAGCAAAGCTTGCGGGATTACGAAAAATCTGGAAGATAGCCCTAACGATAAATCGAACGTTATTATAAATTTTTAAACGTCATTAATGAAGATTTAACTCTTTGAAGAGAGAAAGAGAAAATAGCATGCACTTTACTTCCCGTTTTTGATTTTACATATTTATGAGAACATATATTGTCTCATGTGAAAAATTTCTTAAGATCACCCACAAATTGCTTTACTATTCAGCATTCAGAATCATGTGTCGAATTGAAAAACGGGAATTATGCCCCAGATATTGCAATATGAAGAAACAGTGATGAAAGGGCATAGTTCGTGTTAATTTTTGTTTTAATTTAATTGTATAGAAAGAATACTTGTATTATATGTAGCTTATTTCTTATTTTAATACATATTTCTAAAGGATGCATACTATATGTGAGATTTTAACTTTTCATTTACGTAGAAGGAATAGTTGTATTTCGTGTTTATTTTTATGTTAATAAATATACATTTAGATGATGCCTAATTAATATAAAATATAATTAAATCTGTATCACTGACCTCTATTCCCTGACTCTGCTTGAATTGACACGGGAATAAATTTTTTCAGATATTTTCCACTGTGCGTTATCTCGAATCTTATTGGTAGATTGGTTAGGCACAACCCAGCTGTAAGGTTGCCCTGCTCTAAACACTTTTTGGATGAGCTCAAACCTTTGGGGCATTCAACCAATAGAATTCGTGTAGTTTTAAAGTGTACGACAACAATCAATAGTCAATAAATCGTATAGAATAATGATTCAATAATTACACGTGAGCTTTATAATCGGTGAATTTCTTGACGAATAATGGTTTCATGTTCTGATTCCATAAATTATGTTTTAATTAGCGTAGCAATAGAACTTTGGGCTTCAAATTTTAGAATCTTCGTTAATAATTCAGAATTTGCAAACTATTAGTAACAATAATACTTTTTTTTTCAATTCCTACTATTAGCTAACTCACTCTCTCTCTATAAATATTTATCTTGTTCAATTTTCAATCGTTAGTAAAATACTTTCTCAAATCAAGTTCAAATAAATTTGTTTAAACTTGTAGAGGATGACACTTGATGTCAATACAGTCTTTTTAAATATTAGTTCATTAATTACCGCTGTTTTAATAAATTTAATTAATTACTGGTTTTCGACGCCAACTTAGATTCGTCTCTATTGTTGTAACAGTGTATTTGTTAAAAGAATGATAAACGTTGGTGTCCAAAACCAGTTTTTTAGCCAGACTCACCAAACCAGGTGTGCCTTTTACAACAATGCAGACGAATCATGCTCTTTTTTAATTCATAATTTGAATTTCCTCTCTCCCTATATATATATATCTTGTTCAAATTTTCATCGTTAATAAAATACTTTCCATTCAAAGTAGGAATATACTTAATTTTTATATTACTTGTTTATCTTTATTAAATAACGAATGAAATTGTACAATGTTTGTATGTAAAAATAAATTGTTTTAAGTTAACAATCCATCATTTTCTAACAATGCATTTATAGAAGTTATCCGTCTGTAAGGGTTCTTTAATTTCATACACGTAATTTGTCACTTACCGATGAAGGAAACTTTATGCAGGTTATCTATTCTTTGTGCAACAGACACATAAGGGGAACATTTCATTTCAGCTTAACCATTGAGACATATATCATATGTATGATTTTAATAATACAGTATTTTATTACTAATAAAAACAACAGTTGATTGTACAAAAACTACTAAATAATTTAAACTGAAAGCCCACCATAATGTTATTCAAGCGCTTATTAAAAAACTCTCAAAAACAAATATGTCTGAAGCAGTATTTGAGAATAAGCTTATAACTATCGTAATTAAATACTTCTTTAAATACAAGATGAGCCAAAAGTTCGTTTGAACTTAAAAAATTCATTTGAAAAAAGGAAGAAATGATGACACAGAAGATCGATTTGCAGGAAAGTGATCACAAGGAAGTCAGATATTTTTAGTGGGAAAAACTTTTTAGTTCAAGATATTCCCCTGTTAGAGGACGCTGACAAAATCTGGAACACAATGTACAGGACAAAAGTAGACTCCATTTATTTGTGGCGGATCTATACGCGTCATTTCCCTAACCTCTGGGGAAATCTTTTGGGCCAGCATTTTCAACCAATCTTCTCCGAAAGGCAGAAAGAGTGATATGCAAATTAAGTTTAATATACATATTCTTTATTCGCGAGTTTGAGGGTGAGTAAATGGTAAACAGATTCTAAGTGAAGTAAAATAGCAGTGAAACGAATACGTAAACAAAGTAAGAAGCTAGAATTTGCAATATTAAGAAAGTGATTAGATTAACTAGCGGGAAGTGTTAAAGTCATCTTAAAGTATTGTGATCTTAAATCAAGTCGATGTTTATAAAGTTAAACTAATAGTGCGGTCATTAAATACGTAAGCTCTGTATAAAGTTATATTAAAGGTAGAGCTGCATGATTGAATATATTCTCCCCAACGCCATCTCGTCTCTCTCCCGTTACATTACCGATTAGAGTTAACTTGTTTAAGTGTTGTTTGTGTCTGAATTGAATATATTGATAAATAAAATAATTGAAGTTCATCATGTCGTATGATCATTTAGTTCCTTCCACACCTCTAGTCGGGCCACAGGGAAGAAGGAACGTAAAATCTTTATAAATTTAGTCTTCCAATGACAGTTCTACATACCTCTAGAACACTGTTCGAAATGACTAAGGCGGCCTTGCAATCTTTCAACCTCGACCAATCACGCTCTTCTAACCAAACGTAGCTAATAGGAATCGTTTTATTGCATTGGTACAGTATGGATATATGCTATTCTGCATGAAACTTATTATGGATTTAATGTGGTTACGTCTAAAGATGTTTCTGAAACTAAAAATTCCGGTTACCCTATGAATTCTTTTTTACAAAACGTACATTTTTATCATCATTTCTTCCTTTGATATGAATTTTCAAAGTTTAAACGAACTTTTTTGGCCAAACCTTTGCGTCAAAATTAAAATTTTCTAGCTGGGTGAGAAATAAATACAGATTAAAAAAAAAACGTTAGATTACGGAAATATTAAATAGAAGAAAGATAGATATTAATTTGTTCATCTCCCTCTGAAGTTACACAAGGGATAATTGTGAATGATCTAGTGATTTTAAACCACGATAAAGTAACGAGAACGGTACCTGAGGTGGAATGCACTCTCCAAGCGTCCGCACCATGCTAACGTGAAGGATTTAATTCTCAATATACACTGGTGTGCAAAAATTAAGGACCAGACGGTTTTTTCAATATAACTTTGTACAAAAGCATTCCAAATCAACACATTTAATACCGTAAGATCCCCAATACGTAAGGACATGAGTAATGTAAGCAACACTTACTAAAAGAGAAATCAGAGGGATAAAAAGAAGCTTTATTGAAAAAGTAGCATGGAGCGCAATGCGACTGAAGGCCGAAACATCCCTGTGATGGGTGTCCAGCAAAAAATATCCGGTCTTTAGTAGGGGATATGATCTCCCCTGACTGCTAGGCAGGTTTCACAGCGTCTGCCCATGCTGAGAATGAGGGTGTCAATGAGTTGTTGAGGCATTGCTGCGCATTCGTCTTGCAGCGCCAATCGAAGCTCCGGAATCGTTACTGGTGGTATGGTACGAGCTGCCAAGCGTCTGCCTAGAAAATCCCCTACATGCTCGCATGCTCGATGGGATTGAAATCCGGAGATCGTGCCAGCCAATCCATACGTTCAATATCCTCACTCTCTAAGAGCTGTTCGGCAGCTACTGTGCGATGACATGGTGCATTGTCGTCCATGAAAAGAACTGCGGACCCATAGCGCCTCTAAAAAGACGCACATATGGAAGAAGAATCTCGTTACAATAACGGGTCCCGTTGACTGAACCTGCGTCGAAGATGTGAAGGTCTGTACGACTACCAAGAATGATGCCTCCCCAAACGAGAACACCGCCACCTCCATACCTGTCTCTTTCAATGATGTTTGAGGGATGATTGCGGCTTCCCCGCTCTCTTCAGATGAGTATGCGATGAGAATCGCTACTCAGACTGAATCTGCTCTCATCTGTAAAGAGTACTCGTCCCCATTCATTGTCTCTCCAATTCTGGTATTTCCGGCACCACAGAGAACGCCTTCTCCAACGGGCAGGCGTTAGAGGTACACACCGTACAGGGCGTCGTGCAAACAGACCACCACCGTGCAGTCTTCTGGCCACGGTAAAACGTGATATCGGTCGTCCAGTCGCCTGTGTCGTGTGTCTAGCGATTTCTCCCGCTGTCTGCCGCCTGTTTCTTCTGGCCTGTAAGACAATATACCGGTCATCTGCGGGTGTGGTTCCTCGTGGACGACCACTACTGAGCCCCCGGATAGCTGTTCCTGTAGTTTGAAATTGTCTTCAAAGTCGTGAAACGATGCTGAATGTGATGGAAAAGTAATCGGTCTGTACTGTTTGAAGAAATCTTTATTTATGTTTACTACACAGTTACACAAAATACATCTGGCGGCTCTCGCGCGCCCTCTTACGGAGAAAAATAAGAAGGCTTAAAAAAGGTTACAACATGCCGCCCACCTTGAAATATTATTTCAATATACATGAACAATATAAAGTTATTTTACATGAATGAAAATTTAATATTTAAGTAAACATTCACAACAATGAAGTATATATGCATATTAAAATGAGCTACAAATAATAAAATTATAGATTTAAATTTTTTGGTAACAGACTTAATTTTGTTATATTTCTTTTAAATATGCCATCTGATGTTTTGACAGTAACAACCCTGACTATATTATCTAAACCAGGATGTAATTGAACAATTCTAACCATTTTCCATTTAGTAAGGGGTAAATTGTCCTCCTTTATAAGGCACAAGTAATTCAATTGAAATTTTTTGTTGGTAGAAGCCATTTTGGCCTTTGTTGCAATCGAGATAAATACTCTTTGTGCCAACGTTTCCAAAACTGTTGAACTAGTTTTTGAATTTGTTGCCATCTATTAAGATAAGAATGACTTGAGTCAATGTAATTAGGTTCAGGAGTACTTGTCAAAGGCCTTCCAATAATGTAATGACCAGGCGTTAAGGCTGATAGGTCGTTAGGGTCATTAGATATGGGCGTTAATGGTCTGGAATTAAGACAAGCCTCTATTTGAGTTAGAAACGTTTCAAACTCTTCATATGTTAATTTAGTTTCTCCAACAACGCGTTTTAAGTGATATTTAGTTGACTTTATTCCAGCTTCCCAGAGACCACCCATGTGTGGTGCACCTGGAACATTTAGATGCCATTTAATACCATTATCAGTTAAAAATTTACTAACATTTTGATTATAATATTCTGATTTTGCAAGCTTCTCAAATTCCATGAGTTTGCGTTTTGCTCCAACAAAGTTGGAACCACAATCACTGTATATGTCACTGCTTTTTCCTCTGCGGGAAATAAACCTCTTCAGAGCTGCAATAAAAGCATCTGCTGAAAGATCAGTCACCAGTTCTAGATGAATAGCTCTAGTAGTGAAACAAACAGACAGAGCTATGTATGTTTTAAAGGATTTGGAACATCTACCTTTAATGGTTTTAATTTGAAAAGGACCAGCATAATCTACTCCACAGCGCATAAAGGCAGGAGCAGGAGAAATGCGAGAAGATGGCAAATCGCTCATCATTTGATTAGTGATGGAAGCTTTTACTTTGCAACATTTTACACATTTTCTTATTAAGTGTCTGATGACATCTCTAGCACCTATTATCCAATATTGTTCTTGAATACAAGATTGCACAAGTTGTGTACCAGCATGCAAGAGAATTTCATGATAATGTCTAATAATGAGATCTGTTAGAATATGCCCTTTTGGCAGTAGGATGGGATGTTAGTGGCCATATGCGAGATTTGCATGTCGCAAACGACCGCCCACCCTGAGAATGTTTGAATGATCTAAAAATGGATTAAGAGATAAAATTTTGCTTCTGCAAGATAGTGGTTGATTTCCTTTTAAAGCATTGATCTCATTATTAAATTCAATAGTTTGCACTAATTTAATTAATACATACATAGCATTGTTTAGTTCATTAGTTTTTAAAAACCCATTTGTTTTATCCTTTGAATTTTTACAATTATTGACAAATCTTAAACAATATGATATTACACGTTTAAGTTTAGAAAGAGATGAGAGTTTATGAAGTAAATCATTACCATCAGGCAAGTGATTTGGTACAATAATTGATTGTAATGTACAGTACCTTTCTTCTGGCACAGCATCATTCAATGTAGGAACAGAAGAGTCTGTCTGAAAAGGAAATGTTTCGTGTAAAAATTTGGAACCACACAACCATATAGAAGTGAGTAAAGTTGAAGATGATACACCACGGGTTGCAAGATCTGCAGGATTTGCGCTTCCACTGATATGATGCCACTGAGTAGCAGAAGACAACGTCTGGATTTTCGCCACTCTGTTGGCTACGAACGTCTTCCATCGGCTGGCATGGGATCCTATCCAAGAAAGAACTATAGTGGAATCCGTATAAAATTGGGCTTGTGATATAGGGTAATTCAGAGCTTTACAAGTAAAATCCATCAGTTTAACTAACAAAAAGCTCCACATAATTCTAGTCGAGGAAGTGAGACAGTTTTCAGTGGGGCAACTCTTGTCTTGGCTATTATTAGTTGAACGTTGATTTTTCCTGTATCTGATACAGAGCGACAGTAAATTGCAGCTGCGTAAGCCTTTTCAGAAGCATCACTGAAGCCAAATAGATGAAACAGGTTGTCTGAATCGACTAACAAGAATCGTGGAATTTTGATGTCTTTGACAAATTGTACATCATTAGCAAGTTGTTTCCGTTCAAGTTTAATGTCTGTAGGTACCCTTTCGTCCCACTTCAATTGTTGTTTCCACAGTCTTTGCATGATTGTTTTATACTGAATTGTGATGGGTGACAACCATCCAAGTGGATCGAATGTCTTAGCAATTGTAGAAAGTAATGTCCTTTTGGTTAAGGTGCCTTCAAAAGATAAAGGAGTGATTTTGAAGTAGAATACATCTGAAGCTGGATGCTACAGGATACCTAAGGTTTTTACTGTATCATCATTGTCTATATTCAAAGAAGTGTTAGATAAACGCATATCTGAATCGATTGAATTTAAGAGTTCGCTGCAATTAGAAGCCCATTTTCTCAATACAAGTCCGGCACTGGACACCATTTGAGTCAACTGGTTTTGTAGTTCCAGAGCTTCAGAGAGTGAATTGGCTCTGGACATCAAATCATCAACGTAGAAGTCCTTAAGAGCTGCTTTAGAAGCAAGAGGAAAATTATTTGATTCGTTTAATGCCAACTGCTGTAAGCATTTTATTGCAAGGTACGGCGCTGATGCAGTGCCATAAGCAATCCTTGTCAACCTAAAGTCTTGTATTGGCACAAAAGGTGAATTACGCCACACGATTCTCTGGAAATCTGAATCGTGTAGAGTTATTTGTCTATACATTTTTTCTATGTCCGCAGTTATGGCTATTTTGTGCATCCTGAAGCGTAGGAGTAATATTGTTAAGTCAGTCTGTAGCTGTGGACCAACCATTAGTTTATCGTTAAGAGAAATACCACTTGAGGACTTTGCAGATCCGTCAAATACCACGCGAAATTTGTCACCGTTTTTATTGGGTACTGGGTGATGCGGGAGATAAAAACTGGAACTGGCTGGAACGTCAATCTCGTTTTCTGGGATTAATTCCATGTGACCAAGTTTCAAGTAGTCGTCCATGAATTTATGGTATTGATCAGAAAGAGATTGGTTTTTACTGAACCGGCGTTCAATTTGCTGTAGACGATGCACAGCAATGTCTCTAGATGAACCAAGTTCATCACTAGAATCTCGGAATGGAAACTTGACTGCGAATCTACCTGTTGAGTCACGAGTATAAGTTCTTTTAAAATGATTTTCGCAAGCAATTTCTTCATTCTTAAAGGGTTTTGTTTCAGAGAGTTCCTCTAATTGCCAAAATTTGTCAAGTTGAAACTCTACTGCATTGTAACTTGCATGATTTGATACGATTCTTTGGCAAGAAATTTTTGTTTTTCCAAGAACAACCCAACCGAAAATGGTTTCCATTGCAGTTAAAGAATGTCCTGGAACATTTAAATGCCTGTTGAGCATTATTTCTCCAAACACGTCTGCACCTAGCAGAATGTCTATTGAGCTTGGCTGAAGACAGTTGATATCCGCTAATTGTAAATGTTTGAATGTATTCAAAGCAGACGCATCGACTTGAAATTGAGGAAGGTCACAGGTGATTTTGGGTAAAATTAATGCATCTACAGTAATACTTGTATTTTTGTAAAACAGTGATGTTATTTCTAGCTGAACTAAGCCTGAAACCCTTCCCACGTTTCGCGAACTTAAACCGTCTACATTTATGTTTACGCTAGTGCGCTTAAGTTGTAATAAATTTACACAACTCTCTCTAACAAATGAGCCTTGACTGGCTGAATCAATGAGTATTCTGCATTTTTGAAAAGCGCCATTAATGTCTTTAACATAAACGATTGCGGTAGGCAATAAAACAGCCTGAGCGGCAGGTACGATTGCATTATTGCTACTTATCGTGGAATCTTCCGTGTGTATATCTGATACCGTGTTGGCAATAAAGGTTTTGATATTATTTGGATTTTTTGAGCATAATATTAAATTATGTAATTTGGAACAAAATTTACAAACACCTGCACGGCATTTAGAAATGTGATGCGTTTTATTTTCTTTAAGGCAGTTAAAACATAATTTGTATTTTTTAACAACATCCCATTTTTCTTTAATCGGAAGTTCTAAGAAACTATCGCATACAAATAATCCAAAATGTGAACCGCTATTGCAATGTACGCAAACATTCGAGACTATTTGTGAAGAGTAGGGAAATTTCTTATTTGTTTTTGTCATTTTACTTCCCCCCCGCTTCAAAGGGAACAGATGTTTTTCTTTCTGGCACTTGACTAAAGAAGCGATTGCAGTCGCCCTGCCTAAGACAAAAGATTTAAACTGAGCGAAGGAGGGATTTTTTTTGTTTGTTTGTTCGAGAGTCCAAACGCGTAGTGTTTCAGGGTCGAGTTTCCCCCTTAGCAAGAAAATTATAAGGGTGTCCCAATGCTCCACGGGTTGCTTTAGGATTTGTAGTGTGTCAATGCATCATTGTTGGGTAGTGTCTATTATTTTTCGCAATCCCGACGCAGATTCTTGTTTTAAAACAGGCTGCGAAACTAATTTATTTAATGCTGCATTTATAATTTCTGCTTCATTCTCATAGCTTTCGGTTAATGCATTCCACGCCTTTTGATAATTATAGTTTGTTATCTGAATAGATTGTAATAAAGTGACTGCTTCGCCTTTTACAGAAAGTTTAAGATATTGCAGTTTTTGATTATCGCTTAAAGTATTATTATTTCCTACACTCGCAAGAAATAAATTGCGAAACGAGATCCATTCCATATAGTTTGAAGTGAATACTGGCAATTCTATGCGAGGAAGTTTTAAATTGTTTACATTAGTGTTAGCAATATTCTGGCATGCATTAGTATTATTATCATTCCTAACCAGTTTTTTCATTTCCTCTTTTAAAATAATTTTTAGAGTATCTAATTTAGAAAATAAATCATGCATTTCTATTTCATAACAGTTAAAATCTTCATCTGTACAAGTACTTAGAAGATTATCATTTAAATTATTCACTTCAGTATCTATTAAATTAACATCCTTTTCATAAACTTCAATAATGGATTCAGAATTTGCTTGATTTTGTAAATCATCAATTTTGGAAACTAAACGAGTTAGCTTAACTTTTACGATTTTCTTTTGCTTAAGAATGGCGTCCATGTTGTTTTGTGGCCTTCCCAATATCGAAGTTCAATGCTTGCGATGATTATTGAACGAATTTGTTTTGATACTTGATTATTTCGACAAATGTCGCAGACCGTTACACTTCATCAATAAAATGTTTTGACTTGAATGCTGGTGCTCGTCGGACCACTATGAATGCGATGGAAAAGTAATCGGTCTGTACTGTTTGAAGAAATCTTTATTTATGTTTACTACACAGTTACACAAAATACATCTGGCGGCTGTCGCGCGCCCTCTTACGGAGAAAAATAAAAAGGCTTAAAGAAGGTTACAACA
>BMAO01030529.1:0-30870 GCA_019973975.1 Trichonephila clavata
TGTGAGACGAAAATTTAAAAAATGTGTAAAATTTAAACTACTTGAAGCAAAATATCAATTTTTTTTTCAAGAATATTTCGTGGGACGTGGCTTATTAAAAATTAGAGTACAACCAATTTCTATCGCTTATTCAGATGCACTGTGGAATTCTTAAATAGAACAATTTACTAAAACTTTCAAATGCATCTTTTATTTCTGAAATTTACCAATATAACAAAAATGTGAACACAAAGTGATAAAATATTGTATCAAGACCGTCACTATTTAAATAGTTTGAAAAAAGGAAAAAAAATTCCCACTTATATCAACATATTTTCTATCTTACAAAACAAGCAACATGCACCTTACTTAAAAAAAATTTTTAAAAAGGATTTTTGTTGCACTTTTAATACTTCTAGATGAAGATGGATTTCTGTTGTGCATGAAAAGAACAGTTTATGGCATCCTACACAACACGGAAATCTAAAAATACAGTGACCTCTTTTCCCATTCTGGAAGATGGCTGACCCAAACAGGTCAACTAATTTGCAATACTTTGAAATTTCCGAAACGTTCGTATGTCGAACAGCTTGCGAAAGTTGGAACGGAAATTGTGTACTCAGATAAAGACCAGGATTGTGATGATTACGACAGAGGGGACACATAACATTTCGTGGCCTCAGCGGACACTTTCAAACTCATCGTGGTTTGAGCGGACACATTTTCCCCCCATCTTAGAACAGATTAGATTACCGAATTACAAGGATAAATACATTTTTGCCAATCAAATTTAATTACTTGTATTAAATTGTTAAGATGTTATAGTGCGAATACATTTTAAACATAGCAAAATGTAATAGAAATAAAAAACTTTCAGATAAATATTTAAACATTAATTAGTAAGTAACAATATAACGAAAGGTATGAATGAATTTCAGGAATTTTGTGGAAAACTGTATTTTAGAGTCAAATAAATACTAGAACATAGGTGCAATAGCCATACAATTAATTAGTTTTATGAAAGGAAGTAAAAATAAATACTAGAAGTAAAATGTAACCTATCTAAGCCAACAATAAATATTTCTTTTTATTACTTGCTTAGAATCAGTGAACTGCTGCAAAATTAGCCGCGGAGATGGAATAAGATACATTCCAGATGCTAGGATTGTGACGAGGCTGTTCGCGAGATTTTCGAACTAATCCTTTGGGAAACTTTGGGGCTAGCATTTATACTAATTCACAGCCTTTCAGGAAAAACACGAGATAGATATATGTTAATTAGTTCGAATATATAAAGTCTAGGTTTTGTAGATGTAAGGGGAGAAGGAGCCGCCAAGCTGTCAAGTAAGTTGTATATCGGAGAATTACTTCACGAACTTAGTGCACATTTAAAAGGTATAATTTATAAGAGTAAATTATTCGATTGAAGATTTAAGAGAGTAGATTCAGTACCGGCCTGAGGTTAGTTAGTGATCGCTCTCCTTGTCCATTTCTGGTAGTCGGGTTTACTTAGAATTGAGTATTAAGATTAATCGACGTTTTAGGAATCACTCCTAGATTTTTTCTTATAGTTAAACTTGTGATTGTGTGTGTGTAAGTGTTTGTCAGACTTGAATAAATATATTTGTTATTATGGCGTTTGTTGGTGATGTTATGTTTCCTCCCACACTTAGAAACGCGCCGGGCGGAGTGAGCGGGGTCCCAGGTAGGACCCCGCCACCACAGGATCTGTTAACTATCTTGCTGAATATTCTTTATTTTGCATTTACCGTAAAATCCGGCGTATAACTCTCACCTATCCTTTCAAACCCAAATTTTTAACTTTAAGGCATATTCACCGTATCACGTGCACCTCTTTGTTTACAAAGAAGGCTGAAAAGTACGAGAAATATTCTCTTAGTTTTGAAGTTATTTATTCGAGGTATTTTTCCAAGCTTTAGAAAAAAAAGTAGTATACTTCTAGAACAATAATCTTTTAAGCCCATAAGGAATAGTTCTTTTTAAATAAATAGTATTTCGAAATATGTGGAAGTCTATTTTTTTTCTATGCTCATCTTTATATGTACTATCATTTTGATACCTAACGTATAACACGCATTCGTAAGTTTCGAGCTTATTTTTTGTGTGAAAAGTGCGCGTTATCCGCCGGATTGTACGGTACGGTAAACATTTGAAGGAAAAAATTTTTAATGGTTTTAAGTACTTTTTATTAATGTAACTACTTAACATTGATCAAAAGTACTTACATTGTGCAATTTGTAGTACAAGCCACAAGGGTTACAAATGAATTCGCCATTTTGACTTCGCCTCCACAGAGAAGTCTTCTGGGTTTTACAGTTGCAACAAATTTGATCACTTCGTCTGGAAAGAGCCTACATCGAAAGAAAAAAAAATTCAAAATTTTTCATATTTATATAATACACCTACAATTCACGAATACTAAAAATGAGAAAACATTCTTACTTATTTTAAGGAATTATTTGCTTTGTTCAGTATAAAGAGTAACTCGTTTCAGTATAATTCAAAATTCAACACAAAATTTAGATTACATTGAAATATGCGAATTATTAATAAGAATTAGTAAATATTCTAGAAACTAGTTACATTAAAATTTATAACTCGCCACAAATTTTAGATTATGTTGAAAAATGCGAATTGCTCTGTCCAAAGCGAAATCAGTCAGAGATATCAACTATGTCTTAAAATTGAATAACTCGCAGAATTGGTATGACTTAAGAAAAGAAAATGTTTCTTTATTATGCAAATTCAAAATTAATTTTCACATCGAAATGAAATTTAAATAAAATACTTGAATAACATGTAATATTTTCAGAAAAAGAGAGAAGGATTAATCAGTTCTGGTGTACGCACGAATTAATTCGAGCGCGTTAAACAGACCAAACTGTGCACGAGATAATTCGAGAGAAATCGCATTTTATGTTGCTGTAATTTTTATACTAGAATATAAGCAAACGCTGGCGGCACTCGTGAGACCGACAAACACATCAGTGATAAATTCTGGGCTAAAATCCATCTCAGCTTTGCGCTGGTTGGAAGAAGGTCCACTTTATCACTGAAGAATAAAGTTCTGCTCTATAAACAGATTCTTCGCCCAGTTTTAACGTACGCAGCCCCTGTATGGGGAGCTGCGGCCCCCACAAATCTCAAAAAAGTTCAAATTATACAAAAAATAAAGTTCTTAGGATGATTACAAATGCGCCCTGGTACGTTAGAAATAATGTTCTACACCGAGATCTTAAAATTGAATCTATTGGGGATTATATTACAAAACTATCCAGAAACGTCTTTCATACTGTACAAAACCATGAAAACCCTTTAATCAGAGCGCAAACGCTCTTCACAAATCCCAATAGTAAACATTACTACGCATATAAAACTACAAAGTGGCAAAATGTTCTTCACCCACCGTAGCCAGCTCACTTGCCCTCCCCTCTAGCGCAATAGCTTTTTTTATGCACTCTGAGTCAATAGATTTGCACTAATTTTCTGTTTTGTGTACTTGTTTCTTTTTTTTCAGCTTTTTTCTCCATTTATTCGCGTTTTTTTAGCTCCTGCCCGACAACCTCGCTCTTCCGCTGCTTTGGCTCGAATGAGCCTTTCTACCTCAGTCGGTCTTAGGCCACGCCTCCGGCCCGCTCGTCCATCCCCTTTTTTGGGACTTGTTCACATCGTAGCTCTTACAGTTTAAATCTCATTTCTATTGAGTAAAAGCGGTCACTCGCTGTCGCTCGTGAAATATCTTATTTTAGTTTAGTTAGTCGTGAGACCGACAGCGAATCAATCTTATCCCCCCCCCTGGAAAATCAGGTTTTGGGCTTCAAGCCCAAATACGCATTTGGCGTCAGTCAGGCTTTAGCCCCCTAAAATCCCTGGTCCCTCCCCCCTGTAGTGCGGGGGTGTACGCTACGCCACTGCAGCGATCCGTTGTTATATGTGTAATACTAATTGCAATGCTGTGCTACGTACTGTACCTTGTTTCCAAATATGTATATCACACAAATTTAATTATTATTTTTTTTAAACAATTTGAAAAGAAAGATAGTGAAAATCAATATACGTGAAAACTGTAATATTTGGCTCTTACCTGCAATGTTAATCAAAATTCAAAATTAAAATTAAAAGTTTAAATTGATTTTATAATTTTTTTTTGCCAATTTTTTTGGGGGGAAGGGCGTTATTTTTGATGTGTTCGTTAAGGGATTAACTTTTATGATTTATAATATCTTCTTAACAAAACTTTTAAAGACTTGAAGATTCCACTTGCGGGAAATAGAAAGAAAGCAGTTCGGACTTACGGGACCCTTCTTTTTCTTCTTGTTTTGTGATTTCAGAACTAGTGTGTGGTTATAAAGAATGAAATTTTATATTAAAACACTGAATTATATTTTGGGGATTGGGTTAAATATAATTTGAATCGTTGGAATTTCTTCAAATAAAAATAAAATGTGAAAGCTATACAAAGCATACGGAGAACTTAATCCACTGTGCCTCAAAAAAAAAAAGCACAGCTGTAGTTTTTCGCAATACGTGTTTTTTTAAATGCTTAGGTCAAATCTCAGTCCAAATTTAGAATCAAGCGCTGCGGAGTTAAAATAAAAACTACTAAATTGGAAATTATGTGTTTTAAATAATAAAAAATCCTTATGTTTTCAAAAAATATTTTTTAATCCCATAATCTAGATCCTAAAAAAAGGTAAGTATAACTGAAAATCACCCAGATCAAAGAAGGATGGCAGATTGTCTTAGAGATGCTTACAAAATTTAAGTTATTTTAGGTGCAAATCAGCTAGTTTTGAGTGATATTTATTTTATAATGTTCATAGCAGAAAACATTATATCACAAACACATTTTGATCCAAGCTTAGAGGTTTTTGTTTGAGACAACCCCACTTCAATAAAATTGTAAAAAATGGTTATTTATTATCTATACAAATAAATTTTTTAATTTTTCAGTAAGTCTTCGCGTGTCACTGCTAAATTTTTGAATTGATGCTTGAATTAATATTAATTCAAACTCGCGTCGAATGCTAAATATTGACGTGATTTAATTTTACCGAGAGTACCAGAGCCAAATTGATACTCAATTGCGTACCTACGATTTTCGCATGTAGAAAATCTATGGACTCTAGTAGAGGTCGAACCCACAACTTTAGATTTACGAAGAGGACACGCTACCTCTGAGTCAGAGAGCCGACCAATCGCTTAACTGCACCGAATAGGAATCAATGGCATAAGAAGCAAAATTCACTATACCACAATTCATAGTATCAATTGACAAATTTATGTAATGAGTAATTTTAAACTTACGCAAGATGGTGAAAGAAGGGCCTGGAGGACTAATAGGAACAGTTTCAGGTGGGCTGTTGTTGCTCGCCTTTTTGCGATTAGCATTTTTTGGTTTGTTGCGATTTCTGGTCTGGATGGAATCCTTACGCATTTCCTGCGGACGATCTCTCTAAAAGAGAAAAATAAGTTCATGTGAGACGAAAATTAAAAAAATGTGTAAAATTTAAACTACTTGAGCAAAATATCAATTTTTTTTTCAAGATAATTTCGTGGGACGTGGCTTATTAAAAATTAGAGTACAACCAATTTCTATCGCTTATTCAGATGCACTGTGGAATTCTTAAATAGAACAATTTACTAAAACTTTCAAATGCATCTTTTATTTCTGAAATTTACCAATATAACAAAAATGTGAACACAAAGTGATAAAATATTGTATCAAGACCGTCACTATTTAAATAGTTTGAAAAAAGGAAAAAAAATTCCCACTTATATCAACATATTTTCTATCTTACAAAACAAGCAACATGCACCTTACTTAAAAAAATTTTTTAAAAAGGATTTTTGTTGCACTTTTAATACTTCTAGATGAAGATGGATTTCTGTTGTGCATGAAAAGAACAGTTTATGGCATCCTACACAACACGGAAATCTAAATATACAGTGACCTCTTTTCCCATTCTGGAAGATGGCTGACCCAAACAGGTCAACTAATTTGCACTACTTTGAAATTTCCGAAACGTTCGGATGTCGAACAGCTTGCGAAAGTTGGAACGGAAATTGTGTACTCAGATAAAGACCAGGATTGTGATGATTACGACAGAGGGGACACATAACATTTCGTGGCCTCAGCGGACACTTTCAAACTCATCGTGGTTTGAGCGGACACATTTTCCCCCCATCTTAGAACAGATTAGATTACCGAATTACAAGGATAAATACATTTTTGCCAATCAAATTTAATTACTTGTATTAAATTGTTAAGATGTTATAGTGCGAATACATTTTAAACATAGCAAAATGTAATAGAAATAAAAAACTTTCAGATAAATATTTAAACATTAATTAGTAAGTAACAATATAACGAAAGGTATGAATGAATTTCAGGAATTTTGTGGAAAACTGTATTTTAGAGTCAAATAAATACTAGAACATAGGTGCAATAGCCATACAATTAATTAGTTTTATGAAAGGAAGTAAAAATAAATACTAGAAGTAAAATGTAACCTATCTAAGCCAACAATAAATATTTCTTTTTATTACTTGCTTAGAATCAGTGAACTGCTGCAAAATTAGCCGCGGAGATGGAATAAGATACATTCCAGATGCTAGGATTGTGACGAGGCTGTTCGCGAGATTTTCGAACTAATCCTTTTGGGAAACTTTGGGGCTAGCATTTATACTAATTCACAGCCTTTCAGGAAAAACACGAGATAGATATATGTTAATTAGTTCGAATATATAAAGTCTAGGTTTTGTAGATGTAAGGGGAGAAGGAGCCGCCAAGCTGTCAAGTAAGTTGTATATCGGAGAATTACTTCACGAACTTAGTGCACATTTAAAAGGTATAATTTATAAGAGTAAATTATTCGATTGAAGATTTAAGAGAGTAGATTCAGTACCGGCCTGAGGTTAGTTAGTGATCGCTCTCCTTGTCCATTTCTGGTAGTCGGGTTTACTTAGAATTGAGTATTAAGATTAATCGACGTTTTAGGAATCACTCCTAGATTTTTTCTTATAGTTAAACTTGTGATTGTGTGTGTGTAAGTGTTTGTCAGACTTGAATAAATATATTTGTTATTATGGCGTTTGTTGGTGATGTTATGTTTCCTCCCACACTTAGAAACGCGCCGGGCGGAGTGAGCGGGGTCCCAGGTAGGACCCCGCCACCACAGGATCTGTTAACTATCTTGCTGAATATTCTTTATTTTGCATTTACCGTAAAATCCGGCGTATAACTCTCACCTATCCTTTCAAACCCAAATTTTTAACTTTAAGGCATATTCACCGTATCACGTGCACCTCTTTGTTTACAAAGAAGGCTGAAAAGTACGAGAAATATTCTCTTAGTTTTGAAGTTATTTATTCGAGGTATTTTTCCAAGCTTTAGAAAAAAAAGTAGTATACTTCTAGAACAATAATCTTTTAAGCCCATAAGGAATAGTTCTTTTTAAATAAATAGTATTTCGAAATATGTGGAAGTCTATTTTTTTTCTATGCTCATCTTTATATGTACTATCATTTTGATACCTAACGTATAACACGCATTCGTAAGTTTCGAGCTTATTTTTTGTGTGAAAAGTGCGCGTTATCCGCCGGATTGTACGGTACGGTAAACATTTGAAGGAAAAAAATTTTTAATGGTTTTAAGTACTTTTTATTAATGTAACTACTTAACATTGATCAAAAGTACTTACATTGTGCAATTTGTAGTACAAGCCACAAGGGTTACAAATGAATTCGCCATTTTGACTTCGCCTCCACAGAGAAGTCTTCTGGGTTTTACAGTTGCAACAAATTTGATCACTTCGTCTGGAAAGAGCCTACATCGAAAGAAAAAAAAATTCAAAATTTTTCATATTTATATAATACACCTACAATTCACGAATACTAAAAATGAGAAAACATTCTTACTTATTTTAAGGAATTATTTGCTTTGCTCAGTATAAAAGAGTAACTCGTTTCAGTATAATTCAAAATTCAACACAAAATTTAGATTACATTGAAATATGCGAATTATTAATAAGAATTAGTAAATATTCTAGAAACTAGTTACATTAAAATTTATAACTCGCCACAAATTTTAGATTATGTTGAAAAATGCGAATTGCTCTGTCCAAAGCGAAATCAGTCAGAGATATCAACTATGTCTTAAAATTGAATAACTCGCAGAATTGGTATGACTTAAGAAAAGAAAATGTTTCTTTATTATGCAAATTCAAAATTAATTTTCACATCGAAATGAAATTTAAATAAAATACTTGAATAAAATGTAATATTTTCAGAAAAAGAGAGAAGGATTAATCAGTTCTGGTGTACGCACGAATTAATTCGAGCGCGTTAAACAGACCAAACTGTGCACGAGATAATTCGAGAGAAATCGCATTTTATGTTGCTGTAATTTTTATACTAGAATATAAGCAAACGCTGGCGGCACTCGTGAGACCGACAAACACATCAGTGATAAATTCTGGGCTAAAATCCATCTCAGCTTTGCGCTGGTTGGAAGAAGGTCCACTTTATCACTGAAGAATAAAGTTCTGCTCTATAAACAGATTCTTCGCCCAGTTTTAACGTACGCAGCCCCTGTATGGGGAGCTGCGGCCCCCACAAATCTCAAAAAAGTTCAAATTATACAAAAAATAAAGTTCTTAGGATGATTACAAATGCGCCCTGGTACGTTAGAAATAATGTTCTACACCGAGATCTTAAAATTGAATCTATTGGGGATTATATTACAAAACTATCCAGAAACGTCTTTCATACTGTACAAAACCATGAAAACCCTTTAATCAGAGCGCAAACGCTCTTCACAAATCCCAATAGTAAACATTACTACGCATATAAAACTACAAAGTGGCAAAATGTTCTTCACCCACCGTAGCCAGCTCACTTGCCCTCCCCTCTAGCGCAATAGCTTTTTTTATGCACTCTGAGTCAATAGATTTGCACTAATTTTCTGTTTTGTGTACTTGTTTCTTTTTTTTCAGCTTTTTTTCTCCATTTATTCGCGTTTTTTTAGCTCCTGCCCGACAACCTCGCTCTTCCGCTGCTTTGGCTCGAATGAGCCTTTCTACCTCAGTCGGTCTTAGGCCACGCCTCCGGCCCGCTCGTCCATCCCCTTTTTTGGGACTTGTTCACATCGTAGCTCTTACAGTTTAAATCTCATTTCTATTGAGTAAAAGCGGTCACTCGCTGTCGCTCGTGAAATATCTTATTTTAGTTTAGTTAGTCGTGAGACCGACAGCGAATCAATCTTATCCCCTCCCCCCTGGAAAATCAGGTTTTGGGCTTCAAGCCCAAATACGCATTTGGCGTCAGTCAGACTTTAGCCCCCTAAAATCCCTGGTCCCTCCCCCCTGTAGTGCGGGGGTGTACGCTACGCCACTGCAGCGATCCGTTGTTATATGTGTAATACTAATTGCAATGCTGTGCTACGTACTGTACCTTGTTTCCAAATATGTATATCACACAAATTTAATTATTATTTTTTTTAAACAATTTGAAAAGAAAGATAGTGAAAATCAATATACGTGAAAACTGTAATATTTGGCTCTTACCTGCAATGTTAATCAAAATTCAAAATTAAAATTAAAAGTTTAAATTGATTTTATAATTTTTTTTTGCCAATTTTTTTTGGGGGGAAGGGCGTTATTTTTTATGTGTTCGTTAAGGGATTAACTTTTATGATTTATAATATCTTCTTAACAAAACTTTTAAAGACTTGAAGATTCCACTTGCGGGAAATAGAAAGAAAGCAGTTCGGACTTACGGGACCCTTCTTTTTCTTCTTGTTTTGTGATTTCAGAACTAGTGTGTGGTTATAAAGAATGAAATTTTATATTAAAACACTGAATTATATTTTGGGGATTGGGTTAAATATAATTTGAATCGTTGGAATTTCTTCAAATAAAAATAAAATGTGAAAGCTATACAAAGCATACGGAGAACTTAATCCACTGTGCCTCAAAAAAAAAAAAAAAGCACAGCTGTAGTTTTTCGCAATACGTGTTTTTTTAAATGCTTAGGTCAAATCTCAGTCCAAATTTAGAATCAAGCGCTGCGGAGTTAAAATAAAAACTACTAAATTGGAAATTATGTGTTTTAAATAATAAAAAATCCTTATGTTTTCAAAAAATATTTTTTAATCCCATAATCTAGATCCTAAAAAAAGGTAAGTATAACTGAAAATCACCCAGATCAAAGAAGGATGGCAGATTGTCTTAGAGATGCTTACAAAATTTAAGTTATTTTAGGTGCAAATCAGCTAGTTTTGAGTGATATTTATTTTATAATGTTCATAGCAGAAAACATTATATCACAAACACATTTTGATCCAAGCTTAGAGGTTTTTGTTTGAGACAACCCCACTTCAATAAAATTGTAAAAAATGGTTATTTATTATCTATACAAATAAATTTTTTAATTTTTCAGTAAGTCTTCGCGTGTCACTGCTAAATTTTTGAATTGATGCTTGAATTAATATTAATTCAAACTCGCGTCGAATGCTAAATATTGACGTGATTTAATTTTACCGAGAGTACCAGAGCCAAATTGATACTCAATTGCGTACCTACGATTTTCGCATGTAGAAAATCTATGGACTCTAGTAGAGGTCGAACCCACAACTTTAGATTTACGAAGAGGACACGCTACCTCTGAGTCAGAGAGCCGACCAATCGCTTAACTGCACCGAATAGGAATCAATGGCATAAGAAGCAAAATTCACTATACCACAATTCATAGTATCAATTGACAAATTTATGTAATGAGTAATTTTAAACTTACGCAAGATGGTGAAAGAAGGGCCTGGAGGACTAATAGGAACAGTTTCAGGTGGGCTGTTGTTGCTCGCCTTTTTGCGATTAGCATTTTTTGGTTTGTTGCGATTTCTGGTCTGGATGGAATCCTTACGCATTTCCTGCGGACGATCTCTCTAAAAGAGAAAAATAAGTTCATGTGAGACGAAAATTAAAAAAATGTGTAAAATTTAAACTACTTGAGCAAAATATCAATTTTTTTTTCAAGATAATTTCGTGGGACGTGGCTTATTAAAAATTAGAGTACAACCAATTTCTATCGCTTATTCAGATGCACTGTGGAATTCTTAAATAGAACAATTTACTAAAACTTTCAAATGCATCTTTTATTTCTGAAATTTACCAATATAACAAAAATGTGAACACAAAGTGATAAAATATTGTATCAAGACCGTCACTATTTAAATAGTTTGAAAAAAGGAAAAAAAATTCCCACTTATATCAACATATTTTCTATCTTACAAAACAAGCAACATGCACCTTACTTAAAAAAATTTTTTAAAAAGGATTTTTGTTGCACTTTTAATACTTCTAGATGAAGATGGATTTCTGTTGTGCATGAAAAGAACAGTTTATGGCATCCTACACAACACGGAAATCTAAATATACAGTGACCTCTTTTCCCATTCTGGAAGATGGCTGACCCAAACAGGTCAACTAATTTGCACTACTTTGAAATTTCCGAAACGTTCGGATGTCGAACAGCTTGCGAAAGTTGGAACGGAAATTGTGTACTCAGATAAAGACCAGGATTGTGATGATTACGACAGAGGGGACACATAACATTTCGTGGCCTCAGCGGACACTTTCAAACTCATCGTGGTTTGAGCGGACACATTTTCCCCCCATCTTAGAACAGATTAGATTACCGAATTACAAGGATAAATACATTTTTGCCAATCAAATTTAATTACTTGTATTAAATTGTTAAGATGTTATAGTGCGAATACATTTTAAACATAGCAAAATGTAATAGAAATAAAAAACTTTCAGATAAATATTTAAACATTAATTAGTAAGTAACAATATAACGAAAGGTATGAATGAATTTCAGGAATTTTGTGGAAAACTGTATTTTAGAGTCAAATAAATACTAGAACATAGGTGCAATAGCCATACAATTAATTAGTTTTATGAAAGGAAGTAAAAATAAATACTAGAAGTAAAATGTAACCTATCTAAGCCAACAATAAATATTTCTTTTTATTACTTGCTTAGAATCAGTGAACTGCTGCAAAATTAGCCGCGGAGATGGAATAAGATACATTCCAGATGCTAGGATTGTGACGAGGCTGTTCGCGAGATTTTCGAACTAATCCTTTTGGGAAACTTTGGGGCTAGCATTTATACTAATTCACAGCCTTTCAGGAAAAACACGAGATAGATATATGTTAATTAGTTCGAATATATAAAGTCTAGGTTTTGTAGATGTAAGGGGAGAAGGAGCCGCCAAGCTGTCAAGTAAGTTGTATATCGGAGAATTACTTCACGAACTTAGTGCACATTTAAAAGGTATAATTTATAAGAGTAAATTATTCGATTGAAGATTTAAGAGAGTAGATTCAGTACCGGCCTGAGGTTAGTTAGTGATCGCTCTCCTTGTCCATTTCTGGTAGTCGGGTTTACTTAGAATTGAGTATTAAGATTAATCGACGTTTTAGGAATCACTCCTAGATTTTTTCTTATAGTTAAACTTGTGATTGTGTGTGTGTAAGTGTTTGTCAGACTTGAATAAATATATTTGTTATTATGGCGTTTGTTGGTGATGTTATGTTTCCTCCCACACTTAGAAACGCGTCGGGCGGAGTGAGCGGGGTCCCAGGTAGGACCCCGCTACCACAGGATCTGTTAACTATCTTGCTGAATATTCTTTATTTTGCATTTACCGTAAAATCCGGCGTATAACTCTCACCTATCCTTTCAAACCCAAATTTTTAACTTTAAGGCATATTCACCGTATCACGTGCACCTCTTTGTTTAAAAAGAAGGCTGAAAAGTACGAGAAATATTCTCTTAGTTTTGAAGTTATTTATTCGAGGTATTTTCCAAGCTTTAGAAAAAAAAGTAGTATACTTCTAGAACAATAATCTTTTAAGCCCATAAGGAATAGTTCTTTTTAAATAAATAGTATTTCGAAATATGTGGAAGTCTATTTTTTTTCTATGCTCATCTTTATATGTACTATCATTTTGATACCTAACGTATAACACGCATTCGTAAGTTTCGAGCTTATTTTTATTGTGAAAAGTGCGCGTTATCCGCCGGATTGTACGGTACGGTAAACATTTGAAGGAAAAAAATTTTTAATGGTTTAAGTACTTTTTATTAATGTAACTACTTAACATTGATCAAAAGTACTTACATTGTGCAATTTGTAGTACAAGCCACAAGGGTTACAAATGAATTCGCCATTTTGACTTCGCCTCCACAGAGAAGTCTTCTGGGTTTTACAGTTGCAACAAATTTGATCACTTCGTCTGGAAAGAGCCTACATCGAAAGAAAAAAAAAATTCAAAATTCACGAATACTAAAAATGAGAAAACATTCTTACTTATTTTAAGGAATTATTTGCTTTGTTCAGTATAAGAGAGTAACTCGTTTCAGTATAATTCAAAATTCAACACAAAATTTAGATTACATTGAAATATGCGAATTATTAATAAGAATTAGTAAATATTCTAGAAACTAGTTACATTAAAATTTATAACTCGCCACAAATTTTAGATTATGTTGAAAAATGCGAATTGCTCTGTCCAAAGCGAAATCAGTCAGAGATATCAACTATGTCTTAAAATTGAATAACTCGCAGAATTGGTATGACTTAAGAAAAGAAAATGTTTCTTTATTATGCAAATTCAAAATTAATTTTCACATCGAAATGAAATTTAAATAAAATACTTGAATAACATGTAATATTTTCAGAAAAAGAGAGAAGGATTAATCAGTTCTGGTGTACGCACGAATTAATTCGAGCGCGTTAAACAGACCAAACTGTGCACGAGATAATTCGAGAGAAATCGCATTTTATGTTGCTGTAATTTTTATACTAGAATATAAGCAAACGCTGGCGGCACTCGTGAGACCGACAAACACATCAGTGATAAATTCTGGGCTAAAATCCATCTCAGCTTTGCGCTGGTTGGAAGAAGGTCCACTTTATCACTGAAGAATAAAGTTCTGCTCTATAAACAGATTCTTCGCCCAGTTTTAACGTACGCAGCCCCTGTATGGGGAGCTGCGGTCCCCACAAATCTCAAAAAAGTTCAAATTATACAAAAAATAAAGTTCTTAGGATGATTACAAATGCGCCCTGGTACGTTAGAAATAATGTTCTACACCGAGATCTTAAAATTGAATCTATTGGGGATTATATTACAAAACTATCCAGAAACGTCTTTCATACTGTACAAAACCATGAAAACCCTTTAATCAGAGCGCAAACGCTCTTCACAAATCCCAATAGTAAACATTACTACGCATATAAAACTACAAAGTGGCAAAATGTTCTTCACCCACCGTAGCCAGCTCACTTGCCCTCCCCTCTAGCGCAATAGCTTTTTTTATGCACTCTGAGTCAATAGATTTGCACTAATTTTCTGTTTTGTGTACTTGTTTCTTTTTTTTCAGCTTTTTTTCTCCATTTATTCGCGTTTTTTTAGCTCCTGCCCGACAACCTCGCTCTTCCGCTGCTTTGGCTCGAATGAGCCTTTCTACCTAGTCGGTCTTAGGCCACGCCTCCGGCCCGCTCGTCCATCCCCTTTTTTGGGACTTGTTCACATCGTAGCTCTTACAGTTTAAATCTCATTTCTATTGAGTAAAAGCGGTCACTCGCTGTCGCTCGTGAAATATCTTATTTTAGTTTAGTTAGTCGTGAGACCGACAGCGAATCAATCTTATCCCCTCCCCCTGGAAAATCAGGTTTTGGGCTTCAAGCCCAAATACGCATTTGGCGTCAGTCAGACTTTAGCCCCCTAAAATCCCTGGTCCCTCCCCCTGTAGTGCGGGGGTGTACGCTACGCCACTGCAGCGATCCGTTGTTATATGTGTAATACTAATTGCAATGCTGTGCTACGTACTGTACCTTGTTTCCAAATATGTATATCACACAAATTTAATTATTATTTTTTTTAAACAATTTGAAAAGAAAGATAGTGAAAATCAATATACGTGAAAACTGTAATATTTGGCTCTTACCTGCAATGTTAATCAAAATTCAAAATTAAAATTAAAAGTTTAAATTGATTTTATAATTTTTTTTGCCAATTTTTTTTGGGGGGAAGGGCGTTATTTTTGATGTGTTCGTTAAGGGATTAACTTTTATGATTTATAATATCTTCTTAACAAAACTTTTAAAGACTTGAAGATTCCACTTGCGGGAAATAGAAAGAAAGCAGTTCGGACTTACGGGACCCTTCTTTTTCTTCTTGTTTTGTGATTTCAGAACTAGTGTGTGGTTATAAAGAATGAAATTTTATATTAAAACACTGAATTATATTTTGGGGATTGGGTTAAATATAATTTGAATCGTTGGAATTTCTTCAAATAAAAATAAAATGTGAAAGCTATACAAAGCATACGGAGAACTTAATCCACTGTGCCTCAAAAAAAAAAAAAAGCACAGCTGTAGTTTTTCGCAATACGTGTTTTTTTAAATGCTTAGGTCAAATCTCAGTCCAAATTTAGAATCAAGCGCTGCGGAGTTAAAATAAAAACTACTAAATTGGAAATTATGTGTTTTAAATAATAAAAAATCCTTATGTTTTCAAAAAATATTTTTTAATCCCATAATCTAGATCCTAAAAAAAGGTAAGTATAACTGAAAATCACCCAGATCAAAGAAGGATGGCAGATTGTCTTAGAGATGCTTACAAAATTTAAGTTATTTTAGGTGCAAATCAGCTAGTTTTGAGTGATATTTATTTTATAATGTTCATAGCAGAAAACATTATATCACAAACACATTTTGATCCAAGCTTAGAGGTTTTTGTTTGAGACAACCCCACTTCAATAAAATTGTAAAAAATGGTTATTTATTATCTATACAAATAAATTTTTTAATTTTTCAGTAAGTCTTCGCGTGTCACTGCTAAATTTTTGAATTGATGCTTGAATTAATATTAATTCAAACTCGCGTCGAATGCTAAATATTGACGTGATTTAATTTTACCGAGAGTACCAGAGCCAAATTGATACTCAATTGCGTACCTACGATTTTCGCATGTAGAAAATCTATGGACTCTAGTAGAGGTCGAACCCACAACTTTAGATTTACGAAGAGGACACGCTACCTCTGAGTCAGAGAGCCGACCAATCGCTTAACTGCACCGAATAGGAATCAATGGCATAAGAAGCAAAATTCACTATACCACAATTCATAGTATCAATTGACAAATTTATGTAATGAGTAATTTTAAACTTACGCAAGATGGTGAAAGAAGGGCCTGGAGGACTAATAGGAACAGTTTCAGGTGGGCTGTTGTTGCTCGCCTTTTTGCGATTAGCATTTTTTGGTTTGTTGCGATTTCTGGTCTGGATGGAATCCTTACGCATTTCCTGCGGACGATCTCTCTAAAAGAGAAAAATAAGTTCATGTGAGACGAAAATTAAAAAAATGTGTAAAATTTAAACTACTTGAGCAAAATATCAATTTTTTTTTCAAGATAATTTCGTGGGACGTGGCTTATTAAAAATTAGAGTACAACCAATTTCTATCGCTTATTCAGATGCACTGTGGAATTCTTAAATAGAACAATTTACTAAAACTTTCAAATGCATCTTTTATTTCTGAAATTTACCAATATAACAAAAATGTGAACACAAAGTGATAAAATATTGTATCAAGACCGTCACTATTTAAATAGTTTGAAAAAAGGAAAAAAAATTCCCACTTATATCAACATATTTTCTATCTTACAAAACAAGCAACATGCACCTTACTTAAAAAAATTTTTTAAAAAGGATTTTTGTTGCACTTTTAATACTTCTAGATGAAGATGGATTTCTGTTGTGCATGAAAAGAACAGTTTATGGCATCCTACACAACACGGAAATCTAAATATACAGTGACCTCTTTTCCCATTCTGGAAGATGGCTGACCCAAACAGGTCAACTAATTTGCACTACTTTGAAATTTCCGAAACGTTCGGATGTCGAACAGCTTGCGAAAGTTGGAACGGAAATTGTGTACTCAGATAATGACCAGGATTGTGATGATTACGACAGAGGGGACACATAACATTTCGTGGCCTCAGCGGACACTTTCAAACTCATCGTGGTTTGAGCGGACACATTTTCCCCCCATCTTAGAACAGATTAGATTACCGAATTACAAGGATAAATACATTTTTGCCAATCAAATTTAATTACTTGTATTAAATTGTTAAGATGTTATAGTGCGAATACATTTTAAACATAGCAAAATGTAATAGAAATAAAAAACTTTCAGATAAATATTTAAACATTAATTAGTAAGTAACAATATAACGAAAGGTATGAATGAATTTCAGGAATTTTGTGGAAAACTGTATTTTAGAGTCAAATAAATACTAGAACATAGGTGCAATAGCCATACAATTAATTAGTTTTATGAAAGGAAGTAAAAATAAATACTAGAAGTAAAATGTAACCTATCTAAGCCAACAATAAATATTTCTTTTTATTACTTGCTTAGAATCAGTGAACTGCTGCAAAATTAGCCGCGGAGATGGAATAAGATACATTCCAGATGCTAGGATTGTGACGAGGCTGTTCGCGAGATTTTCGAACTAATCCTTTTGGGAAACTTTGGGGCTAGCATTTATACTAATTCACAGCCTTTCAGGAAAAACACGAGATAGATATATGTTAATTAGTTCGAATATATAAAGTCTAGGTTTTGTAGATGTAAGGGGAGAAGGAGCCGCCAAGCTGTCAAGTAAGTTGTATATCGGAGAATTACTTCACGAACTTAGTGCACATTTAAAAGGTATAATTTATAAGAGTAAATTATTCGATTGAAGATTTAAGAGAGTAGATTCAGTACCGGCCTGAGGTTAGTTAGTGATCGCTCTCCTTGTCCATTTCTGGTAGTCGGGTTTACTTAGAATTGAGTATTAAGATTAATCGACGTTTTAGGAATCACTCCTAGATTTTTTCTTATAGTTAAACTTGTGATTGTGTGTGTGTAAGTGTTTGTCAGACTTGAATAAATATATTTGTTATTATGGCGTTTGTTGGTGATGTTATGTTTCCTCCCACACTTAGAAACGCGCCGGGCGGAGTGAGCGGGGTCCCAGGTAGGACCCCGCCACCACAGGATCTGTTAACTATCTTGCTGAATATTCTTTATTTTGCATTTACCGTAAAATCCGGCGTATAACTCTCACCTATCCTTTCAAACCCAAATTTTTAACTTTAAGGCATATTCACCGTATCACGTGCACCTCTTTGTTTACAAAGAAGGCTGAAAAGTACGAGAAATATTCTCTTAGTTTTGAAGTTATTTATTCGAGGTATTTTTCCAAGCTTTAGAAAAAAAAGTAGTATACTTCTAGAACAATAATCTTTTAAGCCCATAAGGAATAGTTCTTTTTAAATAAATAGTATTTCGAAATATGTGGAAGTCTATTTTTTTTCTATGCTCATCTTTATATGTACTATCATTTTGATACCTAACGTATAACACGCATTCGTAAGTTTCGAGCTTATTTTTTGTGTGAAAAGTGCGCGTTATCCGCCGGATTGTACGGTACGGTAAACATTTGAAGGAAAAAAATTTTTAATGGTTTTAAGTACTTTTTATTAATGTAACTACTTAACATTGATCAAAAGTACTTACATTGTGCAATTTGTAGTACAAGCCACAAGGGTTACAAATGAATTCGCCATTTTGACTTCGCCTCCACAGAGAAGTCTTCTGGGTTTTACAGTTGCAACAAATTTGATCACTTCGTCTGGAAAGAGCCTACATCGAAAGAAAAAAAAATTCAAAATTTTTCATATTTATATAATACACCTACAATTCACGAATACTAAAAATGAGAAAACATTCTTACTTATTTTAAGGAATTATTTGCTTTGTTCAGTATAAGAGAGTAACTCGTTTCAGTATAATTCAAAATTCAACACAAAATTTAGATTACATTGAAATATGCGAATTATTAATAAGAATTAGTAAATATTCTAGAAACTAGTTACATTAAAATTTATAACTCGCCACAAATTTTAGATTATGTTGAAAAATGCGAATTGCTCTGTCCAAAGCGAAATCAGTCAGAGATATCAACTATGTCTTAAAATTGAATAACTCGCAGAATTGGTATGACTTAAGAAAAGAAAATGTTTCTTTATTATGCAAATTCAAAATTAATTTTCACATCGAAATGAAATTTAAATAAAATACTTGAATAACATGTAATATTTTCAGAAAAAGAGAGAAGGATTAATCAGTTCTGGTGTACGCACGAATTAATTCGAGCGCGTTAAACAGACCAAACTGTGCACGAGATAATTCGAGAGAAATCGCATTTTATGTTGCTGTAATTTTTATACTAGAATATAAGCAAACGCTGGCGGCACTCGTGAGACCGACAAACACATCAGTGATAAATTCTGGGCTAAAATCCATCTCAGCTTTGCGCTGGTTGGAAGAAGGTCCACTTTATCACTGAAGAATAAAGTTCTGCTCTATAAACAGATTCTTCGCCCAGTTTTAACGTACGCAGCCCCTGTATGGGGAGCTGCGGCCCCCACAAATCTCAAAAAAGTTCAAATTATACAAAATAAAGTTCTTAGGATGATTACAAATGCGCCCTGGTACGTTAGAAATAATGTTCTACACCGAGATCTTAAAATTGAATCTATTGGGGATTATATTACAAAACTATCCAGAAACGTCTTTCATACTGTACAAAACCATGAAAACCCTTTAATCAGAGCGCAAACGCTCTTCACAAATCCCAATAGTAAACATTACTACGCATATAAAACTACAAAGTGGCAAAATGTTCTTCACCCACCGTAGCCAGCTCACTTGCCCTCCCCTCTAGCGCAATAGCTTTTTTTATGCACTCTGAGTCAATAGATTTGCACTAATTTTCTGTTTTGTGTACTTGTTTCTTTTTTTTCAGCTTTTTTTCTCCATTTATTCGCGTTTTTTTAGCTCCTGCCCGACAACCTCGCTCTTCCGCTGCTTTGGCTCGAATGAGCCTTTCTACCTCAGTCGGTCTTAGGCCACGCCTCCGGCCCGCTCGTCCATCCCCTTTTTTGGGACTTGTTCACATCGTAGCTCTTACAGTTTAAATCTCATTTCTATTGAGTAAAAGCGGTCACTCGCTGTCGCTCGTGAAATATCTTATTTTAGTTTAGTTAGTCGTGAGACCGACAGCGAATCAATCTTATCCCCTCCCCCTGGAAAATCAGGTTTTGGGCTTCAAGCCCAAATACGCATTTGGCGTCAGTCAGGCTTTAGCCCCCTAAAATCCCTGGTCCCTCCCCCTGTAGTGCGGGGGTGTACGCTACGCCACTGCAGCGATCCGTTGTTATATGTGTAATACTAATTGCAATGCTGTGCTACGTACTGTACCTTGTTTCCAAATATGTATATCACACAAATTTAATTATTATTTTTTTTAAACAATTTGAAAAGAAAGATAGTGAAAATCAATATACGTGAAAACTGTAATATTTGGCTCTTACCTGCAATGTTAATCAAAATTCAAAATTAAAATTAAAAGTTTAAATTGATTTTATAATTTTTTTTTTGCCAATTTTTTTTGGGGGGAAGGGCGTTATTTTTGATGTGTTCGTTAAGGGATTAACTTTTATGATTTATAATATCTTCTTAACAAAACTTTTAAAGACTTGAAGATTCCACTTGCGGGAAATAGAAAGAAAGCAGTTCGGACTTACGGGACCCTTCTTTTTCTTCTTGTTTTGTGATTTCAGAACTAGTGTGTGGTTATAAAGAATGAAATTTTATATTAAAACACTGAATTATATTTTGGGGATTGGGTTAAATATAATTTGAATCGTTGGAATTTCTTCAAATAAAAATAAAATGTGAAAGCTATACAAAGCATACGGAGAACTTAATCCACTGTGCCTCAAAAAAAAAAAAAGCACAGCTGTAGTTTTTCGCAATACGTGTTTTTTTAAATGCTTAGGTCAAATCTCAGTCCAAATTTAGAATCAAGCGCTGCGGAGTTAAAATAAAAACTACTAAATTGGAAATTATGTGTTTTAAATAATAAAAAATCCTTATGTTTTCAAAAAATATTTTTTAATCCCATAATCTAGATCCTAAAAAAAGGTAAGTATAACTGAAAATCACCCAGATCAAAGAAGGATGGCAGATTGTCTTAGAGATGCTTACAAAATTTAAGTTATTTTAGGTGCAAATCAGCTAGTTTTGAGTGATATTTATTTTATAATGTTCATAGCAGAAAACATTATATCACAAACACATTTTGATCCAAGCTTAGAGGTTTTTGTTTGAGACAACCCCACTTCAATAAAATTGTAAAAAATGGTTATTTATTATCTATACAAATAAATTTTTTAATTTTTCAGTAAGTCTTCGCGTGTCACTGCTAAATTTTTGAATTGATGCTTGAATTAATATTAATTCAAACTCGCGTCGAATGCTAAATATTGACGTGATTTAATTTTACCGAGAGTACCAGAGCCAAATTGATACTCAATTGCGTACCTACGATTTTCGCATGTAGAAAATCTATGGACTCTAGTAGAGGTCGAACCCACAACTTTAGATTTACGAAGAGGACACGCTACCTCTGAGTCAGAGAGCCGACCAATCGCTTAACTGCACCGAATAGGAATCAATGGCATAAGAAGCAAAATTCACTATACCACAATTCATAGTATCAATTGACAAATTTATGTAATGAGTAATTTTAAACTTACGCAAGATGGTGAAAGAAGGGCCTGGAGGACTAATAGGAACAGTTTCAGGTGGGCTGTTGTTGCTCGCCTTTTTGCGATTAGCATTTTTTGGTTTGTTGCGATTTCTGGTCTGGATGGAATCCTTACGCATTTCCTGCGGACGATCTCTCTAAAAGAGAAAAATAAGTTCATGTGAGACGAAAATTAAAAAAATGTGTAAAATTTAAACTACTTGAGCAAAATATCAATTTTTTTTTCAAGATAATTTCGTGGGACGTGGCTTATTAAAAATTAGAGTACAACCAATTTCTATCGCTTATTCAGATGCACTGTGGAATTCTTAAATAGAACAATTTACTAAAACTTTCAAATGCATCTTTTATTTCTGAAATTTACCAATATAACAAAAATGTGAACACAAAGTGATAAAATATTGTATCAAGACCGTCACTATTTAAATAGTTTGAAAAAAGGAAAAAAAATTCCCACTTATATCAACATATTTTCTATCTTACAAAACAAGCAACATGCACCTTACTTAAAAAAATTTTTTAAAAAGGATTTTTGTTGCACTTTTAATACTTCTAGATGAAGATGGATTTCTGTTGTGCATGAAAAGAACAGTTTATGGCATCCTACACAACACGGAAATCTAAATATACAGTGACCTCTTTTCCCATTCTGGAAGATGGCTGACCCAAACAGGTCAACTAATTTGCACTACTTTGAAATTTCCGAAACGTTCGGATGTCGAACAGCTTGCGAAAGTTGGAACGGAAATTGTGTACTCAGATAATGACCAGGATTGTGATGATTACGACAGAGGGGACACATAACATTTCGTGGCCTCAGCGGACACTTTCAAACTCATCGTGGTTTGAGCGGACACATTTTCCCCCCATCTTAGAACAGATTAGATTACCGAATTACAAGGATAAATACATTTTTGCCAATCAAATTTAATTACTTGTATTAAATTGTTAAGATGTTATAGTGCGAATACATTTTAAACATAGCAAAATGTAATAGAAATAAAAAACTTTCAGATAAATATTTAAACATTAATTAGTAAGTAACAATATAACGAAAGGTATGAATGAATTTCAGGAATTTTGTGGAAAACTGTATTTTAGAGTCAAATAAATACTAGAACATAGGTGCAATAGCCATACAATTAATTAGTTTTATGAAAGGAAGTAAAAATAAATACTAGAAGTAAAATGTAACCTATCTAAGCCAACAATAAATATTTCTTTTTATTACTTGCTTAGAATCAGTGAACTGCTGCAAAATTAGCCGCGGAGATGGAATAAGATACATTCCAGATGCTAGGATTGTGACGAGGCTGTTCGCGAGATTTTCGAACTAATCCTTTTGGGAAACTTTGGGGCTAGCATTTATACTAATTCACAGCCTTTCAGGAAAAACACGAGATAGATATATGTTAATTAGTTCGAATATATAAAGTCTAGGTTTTGTAGATGTAAGGGGAGAAGGAGCCGCCAAGCTGTCAAGTAAGTTGTATATCGGAGAATTACTTCACGAACTTAGTGCACGTTTAAAAGGTATAATTTATAAGAGTAAATTATTCGATTGAAGATTTAAGAGAGTAGATTCAGTACCGGCCTGAGGTTAGTTAGTGATCGCTCTCCTTGTCCATTTCTGGTAGTCGGGTTTACTTAGAATTGAGTATTAAGATTAATCGACGTTTTAGGAATCACTCCTAGATTTTTTCTTATAGTTAAACTTGTGATTGTGTGTGTGTAAGTGTTTGTCAGACTTGAATAAATATATTTGTTATTATGGCGTTTGTTGGTGATGTTATGTTTCCTCCCACACTTAGAAACGCGCCGGGCGGAGTGAGCGGGGTCCCAGGTAGGACCCCGCCACCACAGGATCTGTTAACTATCTTGCTGAATATTCTTTATTTTGCATTTACCGTAAAATCCGGCGTATAACTCTCACCTATCCTTTCAAACCCAAATTTTTAACTTTAAGGCATATTCACCGTATCACGTGCACCTCTTTGTTTACAAAGAAGGCTGAAAAGTACGAGAAATATTCTCTTAGTTTTGAAGTTATTTATTCGAGGTATTTTTCCAAGCTTTAGAAAAAAAAGTAGTATACTTCTAGAACAATAATCTTTTAAGCCCATAAGGAATAGTTCTTTTTAAATAAATAGTATTTCGAAATATGTGGAAGTCTATTTTTTTTCTATGCTCATCTTTATATGTACTATCATTTTGATACCTAACGTATAACACGCATTCGTAAGTTTCGAGCTTATTTTTTGTGTGAAAAGTGCGCGTTATCCGCCGGATTGTACGGTACGGTAAACATTTGAAGGAAAAAAATTTTTAATGGTTTTAAGTACTTTTTATTAATGTAACTACTTAACATTGATCAAAAGTACTTACATTGTGCAATTTGTAGTACAAGCCACAAGGGTTACAAATGAATTCGCCATTTTGACTTCGCCTCCACAGAGAAGTCTTCTGGGTTTTACAGTTGCAACAAATTTGATCACTTCGTCTGGAAAGAGCCTACATCGAAAGAAAAAAAAATTCAAAATTTTTCATATTTATATAATACACCTACAATTCACGAATACTAAAAATGAGAAAACATTCTTACTTATTTTAAGGAATTATTTGCTTTGTTCAGTATAAAGAGTAACTCGTTTCAGTATAATTCAAAATTCAACACAAAATTTAGATTACATTGAAATATGCGAATTATTAATAAGAATTAGTAAATATTCTAGAAACTAGTTACATTAAAATTTATAACTCGCCACAAATTTTAGATTATGTTGAAAAATGCGAATTGCTCTGTCCAAAGCGAAATCAGTCAGAGATATCAACTATGTCTTAAAATTGAATAACTCGCAGAATTGGTATGACTTAAGAAAAGAAAATGTTTCTTTATTATGCAAATTCAAAATTAATTTTCACATCGAAATGAAATTTAAATAAAATACTTGAATAACATGTAATATTTTCAGAAAAAGAGAGAAGGATTAATCAGTTCTGGTGTACGCACGAATTAATTCGAGCGCGTTAAACAGACCAAACTGTGCACGAGATAATTCGAGAGAAATCGCATTTTATGTTGCTGTAATTTTTATACTAGAATATAAGCAAACGCTGGCGGCACTCGTGAGACCGACAAACACATCAGTGATAAATTCTGGGCTAAAATCCATCTCAGCTTTGCGCTGGTTGGAAGAAGGTCCACTTTATCACTGAAGAATAAAGTTCTGCTCTATAAACAGATTCTTCGCCCAGTTTTAACGTACGCAGCCCCTGTATGGGGAGCTGCGGCCCCCACAAATCTCAAAAAAGTTCAAATTATACAAAAAATAAAGTTCTTAGGATGATTACAAATGCGCCCTGGTACGTTAGAAATAATGTTCTACACCGAGATCTTAAAATTGAATCTATTGGGGATTATATTACAAAACTATCCAGAAACGTCTTTCATACTGTACAAAACCATGAAAACCCTTTAATCAGAGCGCAAACGCTCTTCACAAATCCCAATAGTAAACATTACTACGCATATAAAACTACAAAGTGGCAAAATGTTCTTCACCCACCGTAGCCAGCTCACTTGCCCTCCCCTCTAGCGCAATAGCTTTTTTTATGCACTCTGAGTCAATAGATTTGCACTAATTTTCTGTTTTGTGTACTTGTTTCTTTTTTTTCAGCTTTTTTTCTCCATTTATTCGCGTTTTTTTAGCTCCTGCCCGACAACCTCGCTCTTCCGCTGCTTTGGCTCGAATGAGCCTTTCTACCTCAGTCGGTCTTAGGCCACGCCTCCGGCCCGCTCGTCCATCCCCTTTTTTGGGACTTGTTCACATCGTAGCTCTTACAGTTTAAATCTCATTTCTATTGAGTAAAAGCGGTCACTCGCTGTCGCTCGTGAAATATCTTATTTTAGTTTAGTTAGTCGTGAGACCGACAGCGAATCAATCTTATCCCCTCCCCCTGGAAAATCAGGTTTTGGGCTTCAAGCCCAAATACGCATTTGGCGTCAGTCAGACTTTAGCCCCCTAAAATCCCTGGTCCCTCCCCCCTGTAGTGCGGGGGTGTACGCTACGCCACTGCAGCGATCCGTTGTTATATGTGTAATACTAATTGCAATGCTGTGCTACGTACTGTACCTTGTTTCCAAATATGTATATCACACAAATTTAATTATTATTTTTTTTAAACAATTTGAAAAGAAAGATAGTGAAAATCAATATACGTGAAAACTGTAATATTTGGCTCTTACCTGCAATGTTAATCAAAATTCAAAATTAAAATTAAAAGTTTAAATTGATTTTATAATTTTTTTTGCCAATTTTTTTTGGGGGGAAGGGCGTTATTTTTGATGTGTTCGTTAAGGGATTAACTTTTATGATTTATAATATCTTCTTAACAAAACTTTTAAAGACTTGAAGATTCCACTTGCGGGAAATAGAAAGAAAGCAGTTCGGACTTACGGGACCCTTCTTTTTCTTCTTGTTTTGTGATTTCAGAACTAGTGTGTGGTTATAAAGAATGAAATTTTATATTAAAACACTGAATTATATTTTGGGGATTGGGTTAAATATAATTTGAATCGTTGGAATTTCTTCAAATAAAAATAAAATGTGAAAGCTATACAAAGCATACGGAGAACTTAATCCACTGTGCCTCAAAAAAAAAAAAAAGCACAGCTGTAGTTTTTCGCAATACGTGTTTTTTTAAATGCTTAGGTCAAATCTCAGTCCAAATTTAGAATCAAGCGCTGCGGAGTTAAAATAAAAACTACTAAATTGGAAATTATGTGTTTTAAATAATAAAAAATCCTTATGTTTTCAAAAAATATTTTTTAATCCCATAATCTAGATCCTAAAAAAAGGTAAGTATAACTGAAAATCACCCAGATCAAAGAAGGATGGCAGATTGTCTTAGAGATGCTTACAAAATTTAAGTTATTTTAGGTGCAAATCAGCTAGTTTTGAGTGATATTTATTTTATAATGTTCATAGCAGAAAACATTATATCACAAACACATTTTGATCCAAGCTTAGAGGTTTTTGTTTGAGACAACCCCACTTCAATAAAATTGTAAAAAATGGTTATTTATTATCTATACAAATAAATTTTTTAATTTTTCAGTAAGTCTTCGCGTGTCACTGCTAAATTTTTGAATTGATGCTTGAATTAATATTAATTCAAACTCGCGTCGAATGCTAAATATTGACGTGATTTAATTTTACCGAGAGTACCAGAGCCAAATTGATACTCAATTGCGTACCTACGATTTTCGCATGTAGAAAATCTATGGACTCTAGTAGAGGTCGAACCCACAACTTTAGATTTACGAAGAGGACACGCTACCTCTGAGTCAGAGAGCCGACCAATCGCTTAACTGCACCGAATAGGAATCAATGGCATAAGAAGCAAAATTCACTATACCACAATTCATAGTATCAATTGACAAATTTATGTAATGAGTAATTTTAAACTTACGCAAGATGGTGAAAGAAGGGCCTGGAGGACTAATAGGAACAGTTTCAGGTGGGCTGTTGTTGCTCGCCTTTTTGCGATTAGCATTTTTTGGTTTGTTGCGATTTCTGGTCTGGATGGAATCCTTACGCATTTCCTGCGGACGATCTCTCTAAAAGAGAAAAATAAGTTCATGTGAGACGAAAATTAAAAAAATGTGTAAAATTAAACTACTTGAGCAAAATATCAATTTTTTTTTCAAGATAATTTCGTGGGACGTGGCTTATTAAAAATTAGAGTACAACCAATTTCTATCGCTTATTCAGATGCACTGTGGAATTCTTAAATAGAACAATTTACTAAAACTTTCAAATGCATCTTTTATTTCTGAAATTTACCAATATAACAAAAATGTGAACACAAAGTGATAAAATATTGTATCAAGACCGTCACTATTTAAATAGTTTGAAAAAAGGAAAAAAAATTCCCACTTATATCAACATATTTTCTATCTTACAAAACAAGCAACATGCACCTTACTTAAAAAATCTTTTTAAAAAGGATTTTTGTTGCACTTTTAATACTTCTAGATGAAGATGGATTTCTGTTGTGCATGAAAAGAACAGTTTATGGCATCCTACACAACACGGAAATCTAAATATACAGTGACCTCTTTTCCCATTCTGGAAGATGGCTGACCCAAACAGGTCAACTAATTTGCACTACTTTGAAATTTCCGAAACGTTCGGATGTCGAACAGCTTGCGAAAGTTGGAACGGAAATTGTGTACTCAGATAAAGACCAGGATTGTGATGATTACGACAGAGGGGACACATAACATTTCGTGGCCTCAGCGGACACTTTCAAACTCATCGTGGTTTGAGCGGACACATTTTCCCCCCATCTTAGAACAGATTAGATTACCGAATTACAAGGATAAATACATTTTTGCCAATCAAATTTAATTACTTGTATTAAATTGTTAAGATGTTATAGTGCGAATACATTTTAAACATAGCAAAATGTAATAGAAATAAAAAACTTTCAGATAAATATTTAAACATTAATTAGTAAGTAACAATATAACGAAAGGTATGAATGAATTTCAGGAATTTTGTGGAAAACTGTATTTTAGAGTCAAATAAATACTAGAACATAGGTGCAATAGCCATACAATTAATTAGTTTTATGAAAGGAAGTAAAAATAAATACTAGAAGTAAAATGTAACCTATCTAAGCCAACAATAAATATTTCTTTTTATTACTTGCTTAGAATCAGTGAACTGCTGCAAAATTAGCCGCGGAGATGGAATAAGATACATTCCAGATGCTAGGATTGTGACGAGGCTGTTCGCGAGATTTTCGAACTAATCCTTTTGGGAAACTTTGGGGCTAGCATTTATACTAATTCACAGCCTTTCAGGAAAAACACGAGATAGATATATGTTAATTAGTTCGAATATATAAAGTCTAGGTTTTGTAGATGTAAGGGGAGAAGGAGCCGCCAAGCTGTCAAGTAAGTTGTATATCGGAGAATTACTTCACGAACTTAGTGCACATTTAAAAGGTATAATTTATAAGAGTAAATTATTCGATTGAAGATTTAAGAGAGTAGATTCAGTACCGGCCTGAGGTTAGTTAGTGATCGCTCTCCTTGTCCATTTCTGGTAGTCGGGTTTACTTAGAATTGAGTATTAAGATTAATCGACGTTTTAGGAATCACTCCTAGATTTTTTCTTATAGTTAAACTTGTGATTGTGTGTGTGTAAGTGTTTGTCAGACTTGAATAAATATATTTGTTATTATGGCGTTTGTTGGTGATGTTATGTTTCCTCCCACACTTAGAAACGCGCCGGGCGGAGTGAGCGGGGTCCCAGGTAGGACCCCGCCACCACAGGATCTGTTAACTATCTTGCTGAATATTCTTTATTTTGCATTTACCGTAAAATCCGGCGTATAACTCTCACCTATCCTTTCAAACCCAAATTTTTAACTTTAAGGCATATTCACCGTATCACGTGCACCTCTTTGTTTACAAAGAAGGCTGAAAAGTACGAGAAATATTCTCTTAGTTTTGAAGTTATTTATTCGAGGTATTTTTCCAAGCTTTAGAAAAAAAAAGTAGTATACTTCTAGAACAATAATCTTTTAAGCCCATAAGGAATAGTTCTTTTTAAATAAATAGTATTTCGAAATATGTGGAAGTCTATTTTTTTTCTATGCTCATCTTTATATGTACTATCATTTTGATACCTAACGTATAACACGCATTCGTAAGTTTCGAGCTTATTTTTTGTGTGAAAAGTGCGCGTTATCCGCCGGATTGTACGGTACGGTAAACATTTGAAGGAAAAAAATTTTTAATGGTTTTAAGTACTTTTTATTAATGTAACTACTTAACATTGATCAAAAGTACTTACATTGTGCAATTTGTAGTACAAGCCACAAGGGTTACAAATGAATTCGCCATTTTGACTTCGCCTCCACAGAGAAGTCTTCTGGGTTTTACAGTTGCAACAAATTTGATCACTTCGTCTGGAAAGAGCCTACATCGAAAGAAAAAAAAATTCAAAATTTTTCATATTTATATAATACACCTACAATTCACGAATACTAAAAATGAGAAAACATTCTTACTTATTTTAAGGAATTATTTGCTTTGTTCAGTATAAAAGAGTAACTCGTTTCAGTATAATTCAAAATTCAACACAAAATTTAGATTACATTGAAATATGCGAATTATTAATAAGAATTAGTAAATATTCTAGAAACTAGTTACATTAAAATTTATAACTCGCCACAAATTTTAGATTATGTTGAAAAATGCGAATTGCTCTGTCCAAAGCGAAATCAGTCAGAGATATCAACTATGTCTTAAAATTGAATAACTCGCAGAATTGGTATGACTTAAGAAAAGAAAATGTTTCTTTATTATGCAAATTCAAAATTAATTTTCACATCGAAATGAAATTTAAATAAAATACTTGAATAAAATGTAATATTTTCAGAAAATAGAGAAGGATTAATCAGTTCTGGTGTACGCACGAATTAATTCGAGCGCGTTAAACAGACCAAACTGTGCACGAGATAATTCGAGAGAAATCGCATTTTATGTTGCTGTAATTTTTATACTAGAATATAAGCAAACGCTGGCGGCACTCGTGAGACCGACAAACACATCAGTGATAAATTCTGGGCTAAAATCCATCTCAGCTTTGCGCTGGTTGGAAGAAGGTCCACTTTATCACTGAAGAATAAAGTTCTGCTCTATAAACAGATTATTCGCCCAGTTTTAACGTACGCAGCCCCTGTATGGGGAGCTGCGGTCCCCACAAATCACAAAAAAGTTCAAATTATACAAAAAATAAAGTTCTTAGGATGATTACAAATGCGCCCTGGTACGTTAGAAATAATGTTCTACACCGATATCTTAAAATCGAATCTATTGGGGATTATATTACAAAACTATCCAGAAACGTCTTTCATACTGTACAAAACCATGAAAACCCTTTAATCAGAGCGCAAACGCTCTTCACAAATCCCAATAGTAAACATTACTACGCATATAAAACTACAAAGTGGCAAAATGTTCTTCACCCACCGTAGCCAGCTCACTTGCCCTCCCCTCTAGCGCAATAGCTTTTTTTATGCACTCTGAGTCAATAGATTTGCACTAATTTTCT
>BMAO01030530.1:0-18106 GCA_019973975.1 Trichonephila clavata
CCATTATATCTCATTTGGAATAATCCAATTATTATTAATCGTACATTGCTGCAATGAAAATAACATCAATTAACTAAACATATATACGTAAAAAATAAATATATTTTAATCCTCGAAACGATTTGTTAATGTTTGTATTTTGCTCTTATAATTGCCTCAAGCATTTTTCTTTTCTTCCCGAAATTTATTAAGGTGATATGGTACACTAAAAATCATTAAACTGTCGAAATTTTTTTATTGGCTTATTTGATACCCCGAATCTTTATAAATATGCCTGCAAAATTTCAAAGCTTTATATAATATATATATATATATATATATATATATATATATATATACCTGCATTTTTCGTAAAGTAATGGAGCAATGCTAGACGCTAAACAGCAACTACTCCGCCTACATTTCAGATTATCTGCTAGAAAAGAGCCTGATAAAAAATGAATTATTTTTCTAATACGCATCAATGAGCAGTAACATTATACAAGCAGTAATAAATCATTTTAAGAAAGAATTGTGCAATTCATGCAAAAATTTTAGCTTGTGAATTATTTACTGGGAAGATCAAATGGATTTGGTCAAGATTTAAAAGGTGTGCATGCTTTTTATGATATTATTATGAATGAAATTAAAACTTCAAAACGGATACTCCCAAAGCACAAATACTAAATCTCATTTTGATAACATAACTCGGGTAATTAAAAATCTAATTCGCAAGAATAGAAAAACTCCCCCATTTTTACATATTTGTTTTTGGTGATATATATATATCCCATGTGTGCGAGATTCAACACTTTTATTAAAATATTTTAAGATATTTATTTAAACAAATGCACATATACAGTTCTTAGATTTTGATGTATTTTATCTATAAATTATTTGATTTTGCTTTTATTCGTGTACAATATTTAACATGCGAAGGCTTTTAAAATAATGGAAATAAAAAATAAAGGCATAAACATCTTTTGTACATGTTGTGCATTAGCTCTGAGCTTGGAATTAGCTCTGAAGTGTCTGTATTTTTTTTTTATAATTATTAAGATAAAGTTTTATGAAATAATGATCTTTCATTCGTTTTTTTTCTATATATTTATTACGGCAGTATACTGCTTAATTGTTCTACAATTGTACAATTTTTTTTATGGTAAGTAGTTTTAAATAAGCTAATTAACATTTCATAAAAGTTTCAGACTATTCGATGAATATTATATCATGCTATTCATGGAATGAAAACTTCAAACTCATATTTCTCCATGTTGAATTTTTGTACATATACTGTTATTCAAAACCCTAAGGCCTTTTTGGTAATTGAAGTATGGGTTTGAAATTTTTTATACATGTTCTGAAATGTATGTTTTGTAAAACTGTGCATAGGATTAGCTCTAACATGTGTGTGTTTAGTACTTTTTCTAAAAAATTTCAAAATCAAAATTAATGTTTTTTTGGGAATTTTTGGAAGTTTAACTATAAAAAAAATTAATAAAAAATTAAAGAGCAGCAGCAGAAAAAAAAAACCATGCACAGTTTTATGTAGTATATTATAAGACACTTGGAAAAAAATTTTTGAAAATATTTAAAAAGCCTTAGGGATTTAAAAAATGCTTAAAAAAAGGTAAAAAAAATTTAAATTTTACAAACATTTTGCAATGGAATTATTATTAAATAGTAACCTTTATAAAATGCAATTAAAACCAAATATTAAAAGTAAAAAAAAATTGTGAAGATGGTACCATATCGCCTTAAGAGTGTATAGTTAACAGTATTTAAAATTGAATGATTAGATCTTGAAGCAACACAGGTTCCTAATTTCATGGTATTCAATGGTTATTTTATGCGTTGTTTTTTATATAATTGAGCATATTTAATAAATATCTTTTTATTTTATTGTTAATTGAAGAATTTAATTTAATGATTAGGAAGCCAAAAGTACCGAGAAACTTCGGATATTTATCGAAAAAATTCTAACAAATAATTAATTTTATTGTTGCAATGAACATAAAATCATTTCGCTAAAACAATTTTTTTTCTCCCTTTCATTCTTTTTAAACCTAGAAACGATTTATAAAGGTCTATATTTTGTTTTTATAAATGTTAAGCTTAGGGTACATAGTGATCTCAGTAAGGAAGTTTTTAATTTGTTTTTTTAGCCCAAATCTTATCAGGTATATATATATGCTGACAATGTTTTAAATTGATCGATTGGGTCATGGAGCAACACAGGTTTCTAATTTCATAGTATTCAATTGTTATTTTATGCAATTTTTATACTAAGCACATTTTTTAAACATTTCTTTATTTTATTGCTGATCAATAAACTGAATCCAATAGTTAGATATTTAAAAAAAACCCGAAACTCGGAGATATTTATCGGAAAATTTATAATAAATAAGGTGTTGTTTGAATTCTTTTTTATAATCATCAGACAAATCTTTCTAATATGAGATTGTTGTGATCGTTCCTGAGTTTCTCTCAATTTACTATCAAGCAAATTTTGTCTTGTTACACACATCCGACCCTGTTTTGTATTTCGTTTTACATGTTTCATTACTGAAATTAATAAATGCATTTCTTTCATTCATCTCACAATAATTGAAATATATCATTAGAATACTAAAGTATATTGTTGCGAATCTTTTATTTTGCAGCAATATCTTCTTACATTTCAAATAAAACCCTTCCAAGATTAATAGTTCTACGGAATTTCACCATTTTACTAAAATAAAATATTAGTATAATAATATAAAATTATTTTAATACATTTCTTTAAAAATCAGAACGATGTGATTGTCAAAAAGATCACCAAAGAAAAATAGAAGTCTTTATGCAAGTTTTGAATAAGTAATAGTAGCAATTGAGACAGACATTAACAAACTTTTTTACGAGGTTCAATAAAAAGCTATCTTTTTATTTTAATGCGACTGATTTAATCTATCGATGTAAGATCGCTATTTGTTATGTGAAGGCTCAATTCATCAATTAGCTGAAAGTTTTATATATTTCTGAAAGTCTTCAAAAGTTAGCACATCTGGAAAATTTTTTAAATAGTAATACAAAAGTATAAATCGCGAAAATATTGAAGTTTTAATAGTATTTTAAAAAAATTAATATTTGTTAAGCTGAGTATCAAGCATTACAAAAATAACTAGCAAAACGAAGAACTAAGTTATATTTTTATCTGAAAACCCTCTTAGGATTCTAGTATAACTTATGTGGTTGAAGGAAATGATTTTGATGAACTTAGCTACAACAGAATCATTTATTATGGAAAGTAGAAAAGAAATAATTGACTTACATAATATTTCTAGGATTTCAAAACTGAATGAATACTTTATACCTTTTTTTAAAAAAAGAAATACAGTTTCCTAATTTTCTTTACAAAACATGTACTGTTAAACGTTTTTTTTAAAAATGTATTTATGTTGCATGTAAATGTTAAAATTTTAATATAAATAACTATGCAGCTAATGATTGTTTACTTATGGAACTTTATACAAGATTTTTCGATTTAAGAAAAATTTATTATTTGTACCGCTTTGACATAAGATGGAATGCACCACTCTTTAAGCTACTTTACTGCACAAACCATTGTATTTTTCAAATGGTTTTGGATTATACCTACTGTATTAAAAAGTGTTGTGTAACTAATATTGTTGACAGTCTTAAAAAAAGTAGACAATTGATTGCTTTTAAAACTAAATAAAATATTAACTTGTATTGCATTTCCCATCATATAAATATTACTTACTATATATATATGTAATTAATTACATTACACAATCTTTTTAATGCTTTAGAAAGTCTTTCACAACTGTGATGCAATTATAATGTATATGTCACCACAGCTGAAAATTCCATCTAGCACTTTTTAAGATCAAAAAGTCATTCAAGACTTTCAGAGATGTAAGAATATTTACTTCATTCATCTGGTTGATACACAGAACACATATAAAGCAACCTGAAAAACTAAAACTATTTAAAGTATTTATAAAACAAATAGTATATCAAAAACTGGTCCATTACTGGACAAAAAAATAAATAAATCCTTATTAGTACATCTATACCATAAAAAAGACAATCACATTATATCATTACTTTCAGCACCACTTTCCTCATCACCCATGAAATGTAACATATGGATGAAATACCTGTTTCTATATAGGCAAGGCAGATTTTCAAGCTCTATTCCTGTATAACAAACAGCACAAATATTATCAAAATGATGAATAATTTATTATTAAGAATTATTTACACATAAGTTAAAACATATTACTTACTTTAGTATATAGTTTTGCTTGTATTGATAGCAAGCATTAACATCACCCGATTCTATATATTTTATATTAAAAACTTACCTGCAAAAAGTATACATGTAATTTCTAAATTCGTATGTTCCAAAAGTATAAATAAATTTTTTTGCCTAAAATTTTATTAAGAATGAATGATATAAAAAATTACCATATTCCCATCACTTTCCAAAATTTGTGTGGTAACATTCAACTGCAATGGAATCTCTATCCTGCATGATTTTTAAATTATATACTTCTAATATACTGTCATAAAGCCATTTGTGACAAAAATTTGGTCATTTTTTATAATTACTTACCTCCTCATCTGATATAAAAATATACAACAACTTTACCCCATAAAAACATAGCTAAATGTCTTGGAAAACATAAAACAACTCCACTACAAGCATAAATCAGGTGTTAAAGATACAGTTAAGTTTTTTTTGCAAATAGCTTTTGAATTGAGTAATGCTGACTTGCCTGAGCTTGAATGTTTTCTTTCTTGACAACTAAAAAAAGAACATTTCAGATTTTTCCTTTTTATATCCCCAATAGTTGGCTTAAATATTTACTGCTAGTTTAAATGCTGATTGGGAGGTAGGTACAAGAGGATCAGGTAAATAATTCTTTAGTAATTACTTTTTACCTTTCTTTTACTGAATTGCATGTTGAGACAATTGTTCCTGAACTATTTTACCTTGCAATAAACAATTTAATACTACAAGTAGAAGTTCAGTCTCCTGGTTTTTCTTATGTCATTACATATTTCTTTGGCGGAAGACCCCATACCACACTTTCTATCTGAGATATGGAAAGAAGTATATTCAACATTTTCAACAACATGGAATCTCTCAAACAATTTAAGAATGAACTTAATATGTTTGTTTGAGCATGCGCAGTGGGCACCGCCTGGCGGTGATTAAGTGTATTAAGAAAACGAGCGTTGAGTCTCAGTGAGAGTGTGAGCGGGAGATCGCACGAGCGAGAGCGAGAATTACGGTTCCCATAACAGTGTTCCGACATACGCCCCGAGCAACAGAGAAGACAAATAAAGATATATTTCACCAACGCAGTCTTATTACTGAGAGTGTGTGTGAGAGAGAAACACATAGGGACCACTACCCAACATTGAGTGGTCCGTCCAATAAGCCGGAGAAGTGAACATCCAAAGTGCCGTGAGTAGTGGTCTTTTTTGTTTGTTTTTATTATAATAAATTGAGGACTAAATTAACTTTAGAAAAATGTTTAAGAACTGCCGTAAGGAAGATCTTCGTATGGTTGCTCTTGAACTTGGTGAGACTCTTTCTGAAAAAGTAACTATAGTTGAGTTAACAGAAATTATTAAAGAAAATAAATATTTTAAGGAGGATGTTGAATTTGTTAAAGAATTAATTCAATATACCATCGAAGACCGTAAAAAAGCGGAGGAAGACCGTAAAAAAGCGGAGGAAGCTAGGTTAAGAGAAAAAGAGCTTGAACTTGAGCTTGCACGTTTACATAGAGTTAATTCAGATAACGAGAGAACAGATGAGGGTTATAATTCGCTAGATGCGTTGGTGAAGAGTGTTCGAATTCTAACTGTGAAGGTGCCTAATAGACCTGAAGGTTGGGCATTCTTTTTCGCTTCTTTAGAGAGAGCCTTTGCTTCAAAAAATGCACCCGAGAAATTTAAGTCGGAAATTTTATTAAATTTGTTGGGTGAAAAAGCTACAAATGTGTTAACATATGTTAAAGATGACGAGCTTAACAATTATGAAAAACTAAAATTAATAATTCTAAGAGAATACGAGCCAAGTGCAAATCAATTTCTTGAACAATTTAAAAAAGCTACGCGTCATCCAAATGAAACGTATACTCAGTATACTTCTCGCCTAATAACAAATTGGCAGTATTACTTAAAATTAAGGAGGGTATCTGATTTTGATAATTTAAATGATCTTATAGTGTCGGACAAAATTTTCAGTACTCTTGAAAAAGAGGTAGCTTCACACATTTCCGTCCGTGCAGGAAATGATTGGTTTCGGCCGCTGGAACTTGCCAAAGAGGTAGACTTGTATAACACTTCTCGAGGAAAGTGCTTAAAACATGTGCCGAATGTCTTTCCTAGATATAATCCAGTGAAGAGCGCGTCAAGAGTATTTTTGAGTGAGGTTAAAAACTCTAAATGTGTTTGTTGCGCTGAATCGCATCCATTATACAAGTGTGCAGTGTATTTAAAAAACTTCCCGTAACCAAGAGAATAGATGTGATTAAAGCTAATAACCTTTGTTTTAATTGTCTTTCTACATCTCATAGAGCAAAAGACTGTAAATCGAGATATGGTTGTTCAAACTGTCAAAAGCGACATCATAACACAGAGCGAGCGCGAGACCAGGAAGTAATAAATTCCACCCTTGAACCTCTAAACACATCAGCGCCTGAATTCATCCCAAGTGCAGAAACTCAAAACAACTTACTAACCGCAACGAGTATAAACAGAAAAAAATGTGTTTTGCTGGGCTCAGCAATTTGTTACATAAAGTGTGAAAATGGTTTATTCCCAGTCAAAGCAATTTTAGATAGTGGAAGCACTTCTAACTTTGTATCTAAAAGCTTATGCGAGTTAATTGGATTGAAAAAATACAAATCTAATGTTTTAGTTTCGGGATTGAGCAAATCATTAATTCCGATAGAATCGCGAGTTACAGTATCTATCAGCAATAAAGAAGGGAGTTATGTTAAAACATTAGACTTTTTTTTGGTACCAACTATAACGCAAGATCTTGTTCCAAAAACGAAGATCGATTTTAATCTGAATAATATTCCCAATCTTAAATTAGCTGACAATAATTTTAATATTCCAGAGCGCGTGCAAATGCTATTAGGTGCAGAAGTCTTCTATGAATTAATGTTACCCGGACAGTTCAAGATGGAGGGTTCAAATGTTATTTTTCAGAACACTGTTTTCGGATTTGTTGTTTCCGGATCTTTTTCCTCAGAGGTGAAGGGAAAGGAACATTGTGGGGTTATTCAAGCGGATAATCTAGATCTTTCAATTAAGAAGTTTTGGGAAATCGAAAGTGTAGAAATCGATTCTGTTAAAACCAGTGAATTAAATATTTGTGAGGATCATTTTAAAAACACTCATTCAAGAGATGACCAGGGAAGATATACAGTGGCGATGCCGTTAAAAGAAGATCCTTCATGTCTTGGTGAATCCAAACAAACCGCGATTCAGAGATTAAACTCTTTGTGGAAACGACTAAATAGAGATAAAGAATATTTGTCGCTGTATGAGAAATTTTTACAGGAATATGAGGATTTGGGTCACATGAGAGAGATCAAGGCGGATGGGTCTGGAGTTGCATTTTATATGCCACACCATGCTGTTTATCGCCCCGAAAAGTCTACAACGAAACTGAGAATAGTGTTTAATGGATCAAGTCCATCAACGAGTGGGAAATCTCTAAATTCAATTCAATTTAATGGCGGACTGGTCCAAGAAGACCTCTTTTCCATTATGGTTCGCTTCCGAAAGCACAAGTATGCCTTTACCACGGATATAGAGAAAATGTTTCGCATGATAAATATACACCCAGAGCAAACGTGTTTGCAAAGAATTCTGTGGAAGAAGGGCATAGGAGAACCAATAAAAACGTACGAGTTAACTACAGTCACCTACGGTACAGTTAGCGCACCTTATCTGGCCACGAGAACGTTGAAGCAGTTAGCGAAGGATGAAGCTACTAATTTTCCTTTGGCGGCTCCTGTGGTGCTGAGTGACTGCTACATGGATGATATACTTTCAGGTTCCGAGAGTATAGAAAAGTTAATAGAATTGCAACATCAATTGATAGAAATGTTCCAGACTGCAGGGATGCATCTTCATAAGTGGTGCGGTAATTTTCCTGAGATAACTTCAAACCTGCAAGAGTATGCTTTCTTAGAGTCTGATGAGACTAAAGCTCTAGGAATAATTTGGAATCCTAGACCAGACTGTTTCCTTTTCAGAATAGAGCAACAAAGGCCAACTTCATTCACCAAAAGAATGGTTTTGTCTACCATTGCAAGAATCTTTGACCCTTTGGGTCTCCTAGGTCCAATTATAGCTTGGGCAAAGATATTTATGCAAAGATTGTGGTTGCTGGAATTGGGATGGAGTGATGAACTTCCTTTTAAAGAAGAAAAGGAGTGGCGTCGATTTATCGACTCCTTGGAAGCAGTGAATAGCATCTCTATTGACAGATGTATTGTGGTTCACAGAGCGGAGAGCATTGAGTTGCATGCATTTAGCGACGCTTCGGAAAAGGCGTATGGAGCGTCCATATATCTCAAGTCTATATCTGCCCTTGGAGAAGTTAAAGTGTGTCTCGTAACGAGTAAAAGCCGAGTGTCACCTCTGAAGCAGATTTCCATTCCAAGACTTGAACTGTGTGGGGCAGTTCTTGCCGCTAAATTGATGAAGAAGGTGAAGGACGCATTGAAGCTTCAGATTTCAGCTGTGCATTTTTGGTCGGATTCGACTATTGTGGTCTCATGGATACATCGAGAATCAAGAGAATTGAAGACGTTCGTGGCTAATCGAGTGTCTAAGATTCATCAACTAAGTTCCTGTGACCAGTGGCATCACATTGCATCGGAACAGAATCCTGCTGATATGTTATCTAGGGGAGTACTTCCTGAGGAGCTTCTTGACGACTGTCTATGGTGGCATGGTCCTGGTCTTCTTCAACAGAGTGCTTATTCAACCACCGTCATTGGGGAACCAACCCAGAGAGATGACTTTGACTGCGAACTACGGATGTCTGAGAGAACTCTGGAGACTTCATTGCTGTGTTCCAAGAACTTTGACTTTTTCAACCATCTTATGGACCTTTCTAATAATTATTTTAAAATATTACATATTGTTTCTTATATTTATAGATTTATTCACAATTGCAGATCCAAGGTGAAAAGGAAGGGACCTTTAACTACGAATGAAGTAAATGAGTCCGAAACCTGGCTTATCAAGCAGGATCAAAGTGGTAGTAACTTAAGTGACCCTTCAGGTAATCTTAAATCTTTAAACATATTCCAGGATGATAAAGGAGTCCTGAGAGTTGGAGGTAGGCTGGGAAAAGCTTCCATACCCTACAGCCAAAAGCATCCAGCTATACTGGCTAAAAATTCTAAATTGAGTAGAATATATTTCATAACTTTACATAAGAAATTGTTTCATGTTGGTCCACAAGGACTACTGAATGCAGTTAGATTGAGATTTTGGGCTTTAGGAGGTAGAAACCTAGCTAGGAAAACGGTTCATACTTGTGTGATATGTTTCAAGTGTAAACCAATTCCCTCTTCTCAAATAATGGGCAATCTTCCGTATGAAAGAGTGAATATGGCCCCTCCATTCAGTGTAACTGGTCTAGATTTAGGAGGTCCATATTTTGTATCTTACAAAAATCAGAGAAAAGGTATCCTTAACAAAATCTATGTTTGTGTTTGCATTTGCTTTGTAACTCGTGCCGTCCACCTTGAAATTCTTTCCGATTTGACTTCGGATGCAATAATTGCAACTCTTAAGAGATTCATGTCTAGGCGAGGAAAATGTTCCAAAATTTTTACAGACAATGCGACAAATTTCGTTGGTGCGAATTCTCAATTAAAGGCATTTTATAAGACCCTTAACTTTCCGGATCAAAATCTGGCAGCATATTTCAGTGAAGAAGGCATTGAATGGAATTTTATTCCACCAAGGGCCCCATGGGAGGTCTTTGGGAGGCCGGCATAAAGTCAGTGAAATATCACCTTAAGCGAGCATTGGGAAGATCCCGACTCACATACGAGGAGTTTGAAACTGTGATTATCCAGGTGGAAGGAATCTTAAATTCCAGACCCCTTACACCAGTATCCAATGATTTTGATAACTTTGAGGTATTAACTCCTGCCCATTTCTTGATTGGTAGATCAATTAATTCTATTCTTGAGCCTATAGTAATTAATATTAAGGACAATAGATTAAGCCGTTGGCAGAAAACAACAAAGGTAATTCAGGTAGTTTGGAAAAAATGGAGTACCGATTATCTGAATACTCTCCAACAGAGAACCAAGTGGATGATCGAGAAGGACAATATAATGTGTGGGACAATGGTAATTGTAAAGGAGGATTTTACACCAGTTTGTAACTGGCTTTTAGGGCGCGTCGTTGAGGTCTATCATGGTTCTGATGGTAAAGTGAGAACAGTCAGAATTAAAACAAAAACAGGAGAATTTAAGAGGCCCATAACTAAGATTTGTATTCTACCTATAGATGTAAATAGTTAAGGTCAATTTCCATTTAAGAAATTATGTGTTTTTCATTGAATTGTGCTTTGTAATTTTAACTTTTTTATATTTTTTTTTTCCTAAAAATTTATTGTGCTTTATATATATAATAATTTTGAAAATAATTGTTTAACCTGAAACTTGTTGTGAATTGTGAATCTGTATTGCTATTGTTGAATATTAATATTGCAAGGCCGGGGGGTATGTTTGAGCATGCGCAGTGGGCACCGCCTGGCGGTGATTAAGTGTATTAAGAAAACGAGCGTTGAGTCTCAGTGAGAGTGTGAGCGGGAGATCGCACGAGCGAGAGCGAGAATTACGGTGCCCATCACAGTGTTCCGACATACGCCCCGAGCAACAGAGAAGACAAATAAAGATATATTTCACCAACGCAGTCTTATTACTGAGAGTGTGTGTGAGAGAGAAACACATAGGGACCACTACCCAACAATGTTTACATGGTGCATGATTATCTGAGCATTCACATGTATACCAAGCCGAACACGATAATTTTACCACACCTGTAATGGCATTGATCACACACACACATAGCCTCTTTCTGAAATGCTACCATAATCTTTTTAACAACATAAAATACATCTCCATTAGTCCGCGATTTTACAAACCAAGAATTTATTGCCTGGTCATAAATATCTGTCAGGAATCTTCAATTCATTTTGAAATGGAAATAGGTTGTGAGGATATAAACTGGGGAGAGTACCATTTAAAATTCTATAATGTGCTAAATATGTGTCATGCTGTATTTTCAACAAACTATCTGCTTGACAGTTAAATTTTCATTTTAAAATAATTGGACATTCATGTATTGTGAATATAGATTAACAATATATATTTTTATCAGTATTGGCATGCAGAAGTAGATGATGTGACTTATACTATTAGTAGGCTGAATTACAATAATTATCATCAAAATATTTATTGAAAGCAGGCTTTTTATCAGTCGATGCAATTTTAAAATTTTCCATTATTTGTTTACATCTGATTGAACTTATTCCTTCCAAATGAGATACTAGAGAAATTTCCCTTCGCATTTCAAAATTGGAAAACAAGATCATTTAATCATTTCTTCCAAGTGCATTGAAGGCGTAATGCAATTAATTTTTAACTGGGCACCCTTTCTCTCAGAATGTTAAAACACAATACATATTTCCTGTATTTAATTTATTAGTAATAACATGAGCAACAGAGTAAAGCATTCCTTATTAGTCAAGTACAATTAAACTTCTATTAATTGAATACATATTCTAATACCGAAGATTTTTCAATACCCATTTCAAGATTAGCTTTAATGAACTCTATACAAGTTTTATAAACCAGTTGAAATGCTTGATTATGCTTTGAAAAATATATTATACTGATCCCTTAATAGTCTTTATAAAGAGTGATTCTACCAAGATATTACATTAATAATTGGAATATAGAATCTTTGATATTTCTATACAACTAGTTTTTCTTTTATATGTCTAGGAAGCTTCACATGTTAGCAAATGTGTTAAATATCTAAATCTACAATTTCACTCATGATATGGAAAAGGTTAAGGGAAAGTTAAATCTCAACATATTGTGTAGATCTTTACATGTGATTCGTATAAAATTTTTTGCAATAGATAATACATTCCAATAATGATTTTTTTCTTACTTTAATTAAATAAATGTATTTTCTTATTAAGAATAGTGTTATTACCTTTGGTAGGATCCTAGCAGGGCACCCTTCTTTTACAAGAACTCCTCCAGAAAATTTATATTTTCTATTATTATTCTCACAATCATTTAAAAATTTAGCCAAACAATTTACCTCATATATTTACGCTAATTTTTCATAACAATCAATAGAACTTTCGATTTAACGACAAGAAAAAGTTTTACACTCACGAGATCCGCCAGGGGGGCAATCACCCAGCAGGAACTAAAAAAATAATGAATCTACTACAATGGTAAATACCTGGAAATTTTAAAACGTATTATTAAAACATTATAAATAATCAAAGCATAAAATTTTTACATTCACGTGATCGGAGAATCGAGCTTTTACACGGCAGAAGCTAGAAAGTCGATGAACGGAAAATGTTAATTACATCAAATCAAAGCACAATATAAAATAAAAATACAATATAAAAAGAGTAAAATAATAATAATTCAAAATTATGAATCAAAGTTTTTAGTTGTTCACATAAGTTAGAAATTCCATAAATCAGCAAATATGTTAAAATGATGGAAAACTTAACAGGAAATTGATACAATATAAAAACTGCAAAAAAATGTAACAATCAAACATTATAATTCAAAGTTATAAAATACCTAATCAATAAATCTCCCCGCTAGAATTTTATATACGAACCTTTCAGCACGAGCCCTATAGCAAGAATGATTTTAGTAGGTTCAATTAAACCAACGATGAACTTGGCGATTTTCAAAAAGAGGCCAAAAATATCAAAGTAACCCATCCTTGTTTGTAGATTATAGGAATAGGTGCTGCCAACGAAATTGCGCATTACACGTCCGGCCTTGTTTGTTCCTTTTATCTGTCACTATCCAAAATCAGTACCCCTTCAAGTGACCTTCAGAAAAAAGGGGTGGGGGCGGGAGGTAATTTTCCTAAATATTCTTAATAGTTCTCTTACGTTGTTCTATAATTATTGCCAAAATCTCAAAAAGCAGTTTTGATTTTTTTTTTATCAGTCAAATTAAAGAATAAACTTTAAGCTTTTCCAAACTTAGCAACATACTCTAATGGTAAACATTTTGGGGAAAGTATAAATTTTCATTAAAAAAAAATGGGCTCAATTCATCTGACGTCTTAATCATGTGACAGACAAGAAACGAATTTTCACGGGCTTACTTTACCCATGATTTCACCTCGTATTTAGGCAGTATTTTTAGCATCTGTAATTGCTATCATATGAGATAATGTGATACAGTCGGTCGAAAAAATAGTTGCGCACCGTGACCCTTTCAAAAAATGATTGAAAATGGAAAACCACTTTTTTGAAATGAATCATTTTATGATACATCAACACAGGATTTTTATTTACAAGTTTCATAAATACATTATTTTCCTTTTTCTGTATTTCATATTAATCATGGATAAACATGAAATTGTGGGAGACAGTATGCTTAATAAACGAGGCGATGTTTAAAGATTATTACTTTCATTTATTCTTATGCTCGTTGACTGCTCTCGGAGGGACGCGTGCGCTGCCAGGGAAGTGTGTAATCGGAATGCACGCACTGGGCCGCTGTATTTTAAAAGCTAACGCATGCGCAGATTGCATCCCAGTTGCCTGCGCCAGCAAGCACCACTTGCAATCGCTGGATAGTGACAGATAAAAGGAACAAACAAGACCGGACGTGTAATGCGCAATTTCGTTGGCAGCACCTATTCCTAAAATCTACAAACAAGGATGGGTTACTTTGATATTTTTGGCCTCTTTTTGAAAATCGCCAAGTTCATCGTTGGCTTAATTGAACCTACTAAAATCATTCTTGCTATAGCGCTGGTGCTGAAAGGTTCGTATATAAAATTCTAGCGGGGAGATTTATTGATTAGGTATTTTATAACTTTGAATTATAATGCTTAATTGTTAAATTTTTTTGCAGTTTTTATATTGTATCAATTTCCTGTTAAGTTTTCCATCATCTTACACTATTAAAATTCGAAGGTAAACAAACGTATCTATGTATCTATGTATCTATGTATGTGCGTCTATCTTCTCACGAACAGCACCACGCAGAAAGTCGCGGAAGGTACCAAAAGATCGGGAATTTTCCGGGGAAGCCGTATTGCCTATTTATATTCCGATATTGTAATTAGTTAAAAAGATATTAATTAAAAACCTTAAAACGCCGAATTATTTTACTCCTGCCGGTTGCTTACTTGGCGGAACTTCGCTTCCGTTTCGGCCGAGCGGTAATCTTACGTTTTCCACCATATTAAAATTGTCGTCCGATTTTCGGTGTCGAAATTAGACAAAAAATAATTACAGAATCGGAAAGATCATTTATTTCGCCACGACACGGTGTAATTTTTTTTGTAAAATAACGATATTTTCTATTTTTTTCGAATTTTTTAAAATAGTGTTAAAACTGATGCGTTTTTATGAAAATTATTTCTAAATCGTTGGGTATGAATTACTTTTCGTGTTATTAAATCGATATTCTACACTAATTAACTTCAAGCCTTTTTCTTTTAGATCCATTCATTTAAAAAATAAAATTCACAAAACTTTTTTTTATAGAATTTTTAAAAAGTAGTCTTAATTTTTACTTCACATTGAATAACTTCGTCATTTATGAAGGTAATCTCACAAAACCTTTTTTCCGTGTGTACAGTAATATTATCCGTAACATATACGAAGATTGAAAAAATGGCTTCAAAATTACGGATCCCCTCAATTAAAAATTAAATATAATTTGAACCGACCATTCATTATTATTGCCTATTTTCTGCTCTTTTACTAACCTGCGTGGCGTGATTGGCTAACGCGCCGCTTTCGCGAAGTATCTTAATTCTTTCTTGTGTCTAGGGTTCGATTCTAGCGAATTTCATTTTGTTCGTTTCTGCTTATTTTTCCCACGTAAATTAATTTTACTGATAAATACTTATTTTAACATGATCCTCTGTTATTTTAATGTACTTTTCATTTTTTTTTTTTTTTTTTTTTTTTTTTTTTTTTGCCTTAAAAAAGGTTTTTTTCTGATTTTTAATCATTCAAAGTAATTTCTATCTTTTTCAACAATTCCTAACAAGAAGCTTTCATTTCTGTTTATTTTTCCCACGTAAATTTTCAGTGCTGTAATTTTTTTTGTAAAATAACGATATTTTCTATTTTTTTCGAATTTTTTAAAATAGTGTTAAAACTGATGCGTTTTTATGAAAATTATATCTAAATCGTTGGGTATGAATTACTTTTCGTGTTATTAAATCGATATTCTACACTAATTAACTTCAAGCCTTTCTCTTTTAGATCCATTCATTTAAAAAATAAAATTCCCAAAACTTTTTTTTTTATAGAATTTTTAAAAAGTAGTCTTAATTTTTACTTCAACCGAGCCGCCAAAGATCATCGCCTCGAAGCCCCGCCTACCGGCCTGATCGCCACTCATCCAATTGCTAAGCTCCATACTATCCAGCATGAAAATGCAACTTAACCAAGACCTATACAGAACTTTTCCTAGCCAGATAAGGGTCTGAGGGTTCCCAGAAACCCATGAACCCGAAATTATATCCGTATTTTTTTCCCCCTTGAAAAAGGTTTTTTTCTGATTTTTAATTTTTTCCCCCGGAAATAGTCAGTTAAATAGACATAAATTCCTTAGGCAAAAAAAAAACCTATGTTCATATTATATATTCTTTATTATTAATTTCTTTTTTAAATATCAAAAATCAATAAATTTTTTACAATACATTTAAATGTAATCGTGAATCGAAATTTTTCAATCGTTATGTGAATATCGTTATGTGACAATCGTGAATCTGGCTGCTCTGGCTTACCGCCATTTCTAAAATATTTTGGAATTTCTATGGTCAAAGAAAAAAAAGCTAACACTTCTTTTTTTAGCATTCCTTGGACAAAGAAAAAAAGATAAGTACTCTCTTTTTAAGTTTTAATTAATATTTTTACTTTGTTTGATTGTTTCTGTTTTAGTTCAGTTGTCGATTTTCAAAGGAATTACTCAAACCTAACGTATTTATTTGTAGAGTATAGTGCAAAACTTTAAATTCATTTTGTATGTGTCTTTTTTAAAAGTTAAGCTGTTAAGTTTTAATTAATATTTTTACTTTGTTTGATTGTTTCTATTTTAATTTTGTTGTAGATTTTCAAAGTAATTCTTCAAACGTAACGTATTTATTTGCATAATATTAGATCAGTGATAAACTTTAAATTGTTTTTGTATATGTCTTTCTTAAAAGTAAAAATAGGTGCTTGAAACTTTATTTTGTAGTAATTTATTTAGCATGTTTTAATGTTGAAAATCATTGCATCGTATTAATTCAATTTGTAAATCAGGTCTAGCTCTAAAGTTTTAAATAGTTTTCCCCCCCCGCTTTGTTTTGATTGTTTTTCATCTGCAATGCCTAAACGGAAAAGAAGCATTACAGGTGATGCTGCCCGTAGAAGGCAGGCAATTAGAGAAGGCAAAAGAAGAGCCACTGAAACTGAAGGAGAAAGAAGTCACCGATTGGCAGCCATGGCACAACGTGTCCAGGAGAGAAGAGCGGAGGAAACGGAAGAACAGAGAAGTCACCGATTGGCAGCCATGGCACAACGTGACCAGGAGATAAGAACGGAGGAAACGGAAGAACAGAGAAGTCACCGACTGTCAACCATGGCACAACGTGTCCAGGAGAGAAGAGCGGAGGAAACGGAAGAACAGAGAAGTCACCGATTGGCAGCCATGGCACAACGTGACCAGGAGAGAAGAGCAGAGGAAACGGAAGAACAGAGAAGTCACCGACTGTCAACCATGGCACAGCATGCAAGAGGACGCCGTCTGAACGTCACTGAAGAACAAACTTCCTTCAGATACAAACTTTTTATGCCGCAAGAACCTTTCTTTACCCGGTTGTTGAAGAGCATAACTGTGGAGAAATGGGCAATGTTTGTCTGAAATGTGGGGTTTGTATTTTGGGGCAGAAAAGAATGTCAGAGGAGCTTACACCCATTGCTGCCATAATGGGAAGATAATTGAAGAAGCTTCAACATATCCAGTAGAAATGAAAGGATGATGGATGGTAGCCATGATTTATCTGAGCATTTCAAGAAAAACATAAGGTCGTACAACAGTGCTCTGTCCTTTGCTTCAATGGGCGCACAGATTGTACCACCTGCCGGTAGAGGAGCATATTGCTTCAGAATTCATGGTCAAATTTATCACAGGACTTCTCATTTACATCCAGCTCAAGCAGAGAAGAAAATTTGCTCAATTATATGTTTTGGATTCTGAACTTGCTACTTGTCGACGAATGGAGCGTTGTCAAAATTCTGAATGCAATCTGGAACTTATGAGAAGATTTGATGAGATAATTAGAAGAGTCAACCCTTTTGCTGCTGCGTACAAAATGATGTGGGAACTGGAGCAGCAGGTGATTCGTGAAGAAGGACATGAGGCGTCGGAAAACGTTACCATGTACCATCAGTGATAAGAGACTTGATTCTGACCAGCACAAGGAAGATATAATGCTCCCAAAACAAATGAGGTTGCAATGGTGTTTTAAAAGCTCTGATGGCATTCCACCAAATAACCGGATATCTGCATTTATCCCAAACAACGCCAACTGTTCAGGATTAATAACTCTCAATCCTAACTGTGATCCAATGACTTACGTTTTATTTTTTTCCATGTGGTGAGAAAGGTTTTCGCGTTCATCAAAGTTTTACCGAGTTACAGTTTTATGTGCACCGTTTATCAGTTAGGAAAGATATTTTCAATCCTATTTTGTATGGAGGTAAGCTTATGCAGCAGTATGTTGTGTATTCTTATGTTAAGGTGAGGGTAACCGTTTGAATTTCATTCGT
>BMAO01030531.1:0-16212 GCA_019973975.1 Trichonephila clavata
GGGAGATCAATTTAGATCTCTCGTTGCAATAGAAATTGGAAAATTGGATTTCAACGTTGAAAATGAAATTATGTATAAAGACCTTAAAGTATCGATAGATAATATTCAAAAGGATTTCGTGATAACTTATGTTGATAAAGTCTCTGCTAATTATGCAATAATATGTAAATATTTTATAGTAAATTATTAAGTGATCATATTTTAAAGAATAATGCATTTCAAAAGTCGATTCACAGCAATAGAGAAGCTGATAATCGTCTTTTGGCTTTAAACAAAAGATTAAATATTCATCTCAAAACTATTAAATACCCACGAATTTTTTTTAACACCAAAATTCCACAAAATCCAATAAAATTCCGTAGTATTACTAATGGGTATAATACATATATAACGAAGTCTGGAAGGGTTTACAATCCCCTCCTCAAAATACTATCGATAGCTTTCAACCACACAGCAATAATTAAAAATAGCTTAGAGATTGTTAGTCACGAAGGATATGACAGTTTTTTCCATGCACGGCTTTGACTTCGAGGACCTTTTTAATTCTATTGATATAGATGATATGATTAGAGTTCTACATTTAATTTATGATAAATATGAATTGCATAATTCAATGAAAAAGGAAAAAATTTGATATCCTGGTTAATCTTGTTTTACAAGAAAATTTCATAGCATTTGATCAAAATCTTTTTAAACGGATCAGAGGATTACCTCAGGGTGGTCCTGCCAGTAATAGTTTAGCTAACCTATATTTACATTTTTTTGAAATTGATCATATTTTTGATGAATCTTTCTTACTTTACCGTTATATAGATGATATAATAATTTTTGGTAAAAATAGTGAATTCAAACCAAATATTATGTTCTACCCTGACAATCTCAACCTTCTTAAAACTAATTTTAACTCTAATAGGGTTGAATTCCTAGATTTAGACTTGCATCTTATTGACAATAGAGTAGTCTGTAACATTTATGACAAAAGAGATTCTTTTAGTTTCCATGTAATTAAAATTCCTGTATGGAACAGCAATTTGCATCTATCAATTTACAGAAATATTGTTTTGAATTTTTTACTTAGGAATGATAACTTAACTACCAACAAAATAGATAAATTTAATAATATCAAGAAATTCTTCCAATGCTGCTTAGATCATGACTATCCTTTTAACTTCTTAAGAACATATATTCATCACAAATACATTAATCGTCTTGCTATTTCTGATTTCAAAACCACCATACAACAATAGGATTTCAAAGTCAGCATTTTAGTGGTTTTGCTGTGAAGATTCTGTTTTAACACTCTTCACCACAGTTTATTTTTTCCACACCCTTCTTAAAAATCTTATAAAATGAAAAATTTCTACATTTTTGGCAACCAAACCAAATTTCTACATTTTGACAACCAACCAATTTTCTACATTTGTGACAACCAACCAAGTTATAGCCTACCAAATTTGAATGTAATCTTTCTTGGCGTCTTCCTTACAAGCTGGTATAAAGGATGCGTTTAAGTGCAATTTAGATTTTTATCACAACATATAAAAGCTTTCCATCGGTTTCAAGAGTGTTGGATCTTTTGGAATAAGCTCTGTGAGCAGAAGTTTTAAAATCTTTTTGGAAGAATCCTTTTACTGGGTAATTCTTTTGATATTTTTCTGCTTAAACATTTTGGGAGAATTTTTTGCTTAATAGTAGTCGGTTGTTCTTTCATATTTCTATGAGATTTTTATACTTTGGATTTTTTATACTTTGGATTTTTTATACTTTGAATTTTTTATACTTAGAATTTTTATACTTTAAATTTCTATTTATTTTATTTTGGTCTTTCCTACCGAGTTGCAAAGGGGGAAGGTTGGCGCCTTCAAACTAGTTTAACCCCACTTATTCGGTCCTAAGTCCGAAATTGCATTTTGACTCGCTAGGTTCTTATTTGTATTTCATTAGATTTGATCTTAATTTTTTTTTATATTTCCTGTTATGTTCTATATTTTATATAAATTTCTTCCATATATATATATATATCTTGTTCAAATATTCAATCTTTAATAAATACTTTCTATTCATAAATAATCAAGATCAAATAATTTTTTTAAAACTTGTTGTGGATGACACTTGATGTTAATACAGTTTTATCAAATATTAATTCTCTAGTTAAAATTAAAATAATTAAATTAATTCCCGGTTTTTGACGCCAACTTAGATTTGTCTTCATTGTTGTAACAATGTAACTGTTAAAACAATGGCAAAAGTTGGTGTCGAAAACTGGTTTTTCAGCCAAACTAACTTTGTGCATTGTTACAACAATGAAAACAAATCATGCTCTTTTTTCAACCCACCTTGGCATGGATGCCACAATACCTTGGTAGATGGCCGGAGACAGATTGTACCAGATGTTTAAGCAACGGTCAAGCAAATCCAAGATTTTGCGAATTGGGTATTTGAATTCTGAGCTGCCGTCCCATGACATCCCAAATGTGATCTATCGGATTGCGATCCGGTGAGTTAGGCGGCCAAGACCATCATGTTCCTGGAACAACTCCAACACAATTTTAGCCTTATGACACGGAGCGTTGTCCTGTTGGAACATTCAATTTCCAGCTGGAAAAACAGAGGCTATGTAAGGGTGCAACTGGTCCGCAATGATGTTGAGATACCCTGTAGCATTCATGGTCTGCTCTACCCCAACCACGGGTCCCAGAGACGCCCAAGACAACGTCCCTCAAAGCATAATACCGCCACCCCCGGCATGTGTATGACCTACTGTACATAGAGGAAGCAACTGTTCGCCGGAAGACGGCGTATCCTGACACTGCCATCGGCGTGATGAATGACAAACCATTATTCATCTGACCAGGCAGCTCTCTCCCACTGATTTTTGGACCAGTCGTGATGTTCCTGGGCCCAACACAGGGGCAGTTGGCGATGACGCTTGGTCAACAAAGGCACACGAGTGGGACGTTTGCTGTGTAGCCCCATATCCAACAGTGTCCGCTGAACAGTTTGCTCCGATACTATTCTGCTTGGCCCTGCATTGTATTGGGCTGTCAGCTGAGCCACTGTCTGGCTCCGGTTTTGCTTCACTATGCGAGACAGTCTGTGAGGACCTTTTTCTTTGATAGCGTGTGGGCGTCCAACACCATGTCATCTACTGATGGTTTCACCGTCATTCATCTACTTTGCATAAGTACTAACAACTGTAGATCGTGAACAACCCACGAGTCGTGCAGTTTCCGAAATACTTGTTCCGAGCCTTCGAGCCATTACAATCTGCTCTCGATCAAAGTCGCTTAGATCCGCAGCCTTTCCCATCACACACAAAAGTAAGTGAAAGAATGATTCTTCAAACTCTCCATCAGCAGTTAAATACCACTTCCACTTGATCACGTGCCTTCCACGTCATCCAGGCGAGTTCGTTGCAGAATGTAGGGGTGGTCATAATGTTTTGGCTCTTGAGTGTATATATCTTGTTCAAATTTTCAATCGTTAATAAAATATTTTTTATTCATCCATTCAAAGTAAGAATTGACTTAAATTTTTTTTATATTACTTGTTTGCAAGGGGATTGGGTTGTTGGAAAGGTCTGATTATTGACCACAGGAATATAAAAATAAACTTATTGTTTGTTTTTGTTTTATATATTTCTCTTTGTTTACCCTATTATCTTTTAAAGGAAGCTTGTGTTTTGTACTTCCTTTTGTAAATTTGTTGTACATGTTTCCTAGTGCAGAGACTCTTGTGCATTGGGGCTCATGTGTACACATTATAGTGTCTTGAGATGTGACTCTTGCTTGATAGGATAAGAGGTAGAGCTTGTCAGCATGCGGCTATAAAATTATATCAGAACAAGCGGATAACTTATTCTTTAGCAGGTTATCACGTTTTCTTTTCCTTCAGGTAACCTGTGGGGTTCCTATATGCTGTTGAGTGATTTGAGAGTTTCGTCTTTTGAGCGAACCATGAAATATGTAAATTGGAATTGCTAAGGGAGGAAGGAGAAAGAGGAGATTGTAATTGTAAAATCTGATATTGAATTGAAATATTGAATAAAGTGTCAACTATTCTCTGTAATTAGATGGAAGCTCGTGAATATAGATATCGGGTATTCTTAAATGAATGGATTCTTCTTGGTGCTTACCAAATCCAGCACGAAGGTTCCACAAAGCTGCCTATCTGTGAAAGTTAAGTGTACTTTTGATATTTTGATAGGGTTTTAAGGTTAGTTTTGCACCTATTTCATTTTTAAGGTTGGTTTCTCTGAAGGTGAGCTTTAATAGAGTAATTTGTTCTTACGATGTCTGTACAAACTGCACAACACTATTTCAAACACCAGTTTCTCTCAGTTCCTTTTAATAATTTGCAATGAGTGATATATATAAATTTTTTTTTGGTATCTGTGTGTGATGCTTTCCTCTTTACGTAAAGCATAAAGTGATATTCAGACTTATGAATAACTAATATCTTGATAAAAAAAAAAAACTTGATGCATTTTTTTTCTGTGTTTTTTCAGTTTCATTCTGTAATAATTAAAAAAGAAAGAAAGAAAGAAAGAAAGAACTGAATTCCATCAGTGGATGATTGAAATGATCTGATTGCAAAATCTCACACCTATTAATACAAATATATACTTAAAATACAAGGAACATAACATGATAATCATTAATAATGTTTTATGATGGTAAAACGAGAATAAATTACAATATACTAAAAATTTCAAAATCTCGTTTTCTCTCTATATAAAATACTACATTATTCAATGTGATCAAGTCATGTATCAGAATATTACGCAATTAAATATTCACATACAGATTTATTTTGTAATTTTAGTTAACGTAGAGAAATTTAAATTGATAATTTTACAATTTATTTTTTGAAAAACAAAAATCTTTAATTAAAAGCGATTTTTTCTGAAAGAAGGAAATAAATTACTTCTTTAAAATGTTTCTACATTTAAATAAAACTATTCCGAAAAGAATTCCACATGGTTACATAGAAGGAAAAAATAGTATATGCATATATATTTAAATAAATGAAATTCTTTTACGAGGAAGAATTTGGAATTTTCTAGAAGGTAAGCCTTTTTTTTTAAATAAAAATGTTTGAAATTAATATGCTAAAGATAATTTACAAAGAGAATTACATTGATTTAAAAAATGTATAACATTAAGAATCATATGTGAAAATAAAGAAAATAATTGAAAAAAACTTTTAGGCTCTGGGTAGAATATCATTAAAAAAATTTTTCGTTACATTATATATTCTACCTTAGAGGAAAATAAAAAGTGAGTGAGTGAGTGATTTTGGGTTTATTGGCGCAAGAGCCGATTTCGGCCATACTGCACCAAACATTTGTTTTAATATCTGTGGTCTAGACGGGAAGAGAAAGAAAGAATGAATTGAATGACAAGAAAGAGGTCGAAAATAGAGAAGGATCACTAGGATACTCCGGGTTCGTGAAGCCCATGTTACCAAAGACAGTAAACCCGTGGAAAAAGGAAAAGATCACTAGGGCACCTCGGGATTGTGACACCCGTACTCACCTAAAGAAGGTGAGCCCCCGAGGGGGAAAATAAAAATAAAACCATAAGAGGAAATTTAAGATAAAAGCTAATACATTATTACGACATGGTATTATAAAAATGGGAATAAAAATTATATTAATGTTGATTCATTTTCAATATTTTACGTATAATTTTATTTTAAATCGCAAAACCTTAATTTTAATCGAAAATTTTTCTCCTATATGTGTAAATATATATATATATCTTCTTCAGTAATAATTCCTTTTTAGTCTAAATTCAGCTCATAGAGAAAATAATTAAATTGTTCAAATTATATAAAAAGCAAATGAATTAAAAACACTGAACTCTATGTTATTACGGATTCATCATTTTTTGCTTTTTGTTGAATCAGTGTACAAATAAATTTATTTGTATTGTTTGAAGTTGAATTGAAAAGTATGCATTTTTTTTATAAGAAGCATATTCTCCAAGCGATGTTAAAATTCGGACATAAAGTGAAATATAATTTTTGATTTGCTTTGGTGCTTATAAATAAATTTATTGAATTTTATTTGAATTTTAGTAAGTAATTTTAAAGTAATAATATAATTTTTGTGTCATTAGTTTAAATTATCTTTAACAGATCAAGGTAAAAATTTCTACAAAATACTATGAATAGAAAACATAGGAACCTTGAACCACAATAAAGTACTGAGTTTTAATGATTTATGCTTATTAAAGTAAATATTTTAGGTAAAAGTTAAGAAGTTTCAGGGATAAAGAAGGCATTTTATTCGTCTAAAAACGAATAATTCTAGATAATTTTTCCAATAAAATTAGTATTAAATTTCCAGATTCGAGCCCTCGTTCACACAGTTGGTACATATTTATAATAATTTTTTTCTATCGCTACCTCAGCAGTTTTCCTTGTACATTCTTATCAATTATGAAATCAGAATTTAACAAAATTAGAAATTTATTTAAATTTTCAATTTAAATAAAATTTGGAATTTAATTAAATTTATAATTGTTCATTTACAAAACATTTTGTATGGAAGATTATTATATAAAATAAAAAAAAAGTCAGCATATGGATAATATCACAAATAATTGCTTTTTAATGTAATCCAATCATAAGTATTATTTATTTTACAATGCACTAATGAGACTTTTTTTTGCTTTAATTTTTATATTGCTTGTTCAATAAAATGCTAAAAAATAAAATATATGGATGATTTTGCTAGTAATAAATAACTATCCATAGATACCCAGGTATCAATTAAAAGTAATTCACAACCTCTAATAAAAAAAAATCTAAAGTCTGCTTATTTATTTAATAAAAATATTGTAGCCTAACATTTCTTAAATAATTAGGTAACGCCGAAAGGTATAATTGTGAATAATTTGTGTTCTAGGGTAATGAAAGAAGCATTTAGGAATTTTTATTCGAGAATAATTTAGAAATTTTCAGACGCATGTAAGTGTCAAGAAAAATTTAAGAATAGTTATAATTAGAAAATAATAAAAAAAGGAATAATATCATATGAACAGAAGAAACTATTTTTTTGCTTACTTTTTTAAACGACAATAAACTATATTAAGACAAAAACATTTAAGATATATCTCGTTTCAAATCTCAACAAATCTTTTTTTAAACCTATGGTTTATTATATTTACAGAATCATTTAGAATAATAATACAAATTATACATAGTAACACTTTTTAATATACAAATTATATAACTTTTTATAGTTTTGGAATATACGCAATCCTTTTTAAAGATGGGCAATTTATAAGGGGAGAGAATAATATTAGTTTTATTATCATCTCTTTTCAAACAACCGTAAATGGTATTATAAATGGTTATTCCATAAGGTACAGTGTTAAGACAAACATAGAGTGAAAAACGTTTTACAAGAAACTGAGAGAACTGAAATATTTTTTCGTGTAAAAAAATTTCATGTTAAAAGATATTGAAGAAAAAAACATATATTCAACAAAATTACGTTTATTGGAGTACATTTTGTGACGGATCTATACGGGTTTATACTAATGTCTTCTTTTTCCCTTTCAATCAAAATATTTATTTCAACCAACCTTCATCGAGAAATCAAGCGTGATTTATGTAAGTAAGGAATATTATATAAATTCGGTTTTCGCGAGTTGAAGGGAGCGAAGTGAGAAGTCAGGTTAAGTAAAGTAAAGTGAAGAGAGTGAGAGGTCAACACGTAGTTGTTGACAAGTTAAGCGAGGTTGATACGTTTGATGTGCGCAAAGAGAAGTGGATTTGAAGACTGAAAGCATTGAAATTAAATATTACGGAGCGTGGAGTCATCGTCAATTCATCCAGCTAAATAGAGTGCCTGAAATTCTCCGTGAAGTATCTGCAACATTAAGAAACAAGGTACCGTAAATTTGATTAAGTAAAATCTGATTATTAGTGTGCGGCGTAGTTGTAAATGTGCGCATTTAAGCCTTCTTAGATTCAGTTGAAGTTCTGTAATATTATCCCCGTATTTATATATCTCACCTCTGCACTCTACCATAGTTATATACCTTAATTAGAATTGTGTTGTGTCCGTAATAACTGATAAGAATCAATAAATCAGATTGAATTGGAATAATGTCTTCGAATCATTTAGTTCCTCCTACACATCTAGCCGGGTTTTCAGTTGAACAGGAAGGTATTAATGTAAGGGGTGGCTACAGGTCACCACAATTTTATTTACAAAGATATGTATATATGCATGTGTTTAATAAAAATCACTGAAACAAAAACGTTCACAAGAACTTAGTAAATTTTAAAACAATTTAGCAATTAAATTTTTTTTTAAACATTCTTCACGCACTTCAGTTTCCATCTTCTGTTTTTTATCAAAACCCTTAAGAAGCTCCATCTTAATTTTAAGCAAAAAAGAAGTTTGCTCCCTCCCCCGTACTCTTTGCCATTGTGCTCGTAAAAATTATTCTAAAACAGGGGGGGGGGGGGAGTGGAACTGCGAACCAAACTTACTGATTTTTCTCACTGCGATGATTTGTCAACGAATTCCTAAGCCAACTGATGAGAGAGAAAATATTTTTGTGGGGCGTTCGCAGAGGTAGATGGTGAAAGTAGCTTAGATAAACAAAATTGACTCGTGTCACAGGCTATTCCGAGGGTATTTCAAAGCCAAGTTAGCCTCCTTTTTACGAAACTTGAGTTTTTATGAAACCACCTTTCTTTCGGTTTTAAGTCTCGCCTGCTTGGCTGGCGTTTTCTGAATTTTGTTCATTCCCAGAAGGGAAATATTTTCTTGTTAAGCGAACTTTCGTTTCGTGTGAAGGGAAAAATTAAATGCAGGAAAATACATAGTAATTTGTCGGGACCGTTGAATTATTTCGTGTTAACCGATATTTCGTCTTAAACGTTTTTGCGTTAAACGTATTTTAATGTACATGATTAAATAAAATATATAGCGCATTCAAGAAAACTACATGTATCAACTAATTTCTGCACGTAGTTTAAGAAAACGTTGAGTTATTAATTTCTGTGCGACACAATTTTGAATATTCCTTTATGATACCGCTGCTTATCTAACTGGTTGAAGTAGTCGACAGCGATGCTTTGGGAGTACTCTTGAATCTCAAAACAGTTTCCCACCAAAAATTTCTTTGAAGGTTCTGATAAATGAAATTTAATATAGCTAAATCTAAACTATATATATGTAGGATGCAACAGGATCTTCCATTCTCACTCTGGTAAACATACTTCAATTGGATTTGATGTATATAAGGTTTTATATCATCACGTAAAAGTTTCCTCCACTTAATTATACCGGCCATTTTTTTCTAAGTTATGGAATTTTTGTAGAATTTTGGGGTGCCATTTCATTTGTGAGGTGAACTCGTAAGTCAAGTTTTATCTTTAGTATTGACATTTTCAATGAATTAATTCCATTCTTGTTGATATCGGATGGGACGTTGAAGCCCAGAACTCACTTGATTGATTTTTTTGTTCTTCATAGAGCATTTTACACACTCAGTGAGCCGAAACATTAAGGAAGTTTAGGTTGCATATGATTTAGGGAACAGTACACTCAAGGAATTCCATAGCAATATTTTCCGACTTCAGAAAAGTCACGAACAGTCAGCTTTCACTAATTTTGGACACAGATACCTCCGAAATGCTTACAAATTTAGTCATCCATGTTTTCGTTTGACTGTCTGTGTACGAAGAATAAGTTAATTTATTTTTTTTCCTTCATGGTTTTTCAATTTTAATGGCCAGCAGTATGTATATACGTATGTATGTATGGGCTAAAAGTATACAAAATTAATGGCTTATTATAACGGAACAACCCATCAGCATGTAATAAACTTTTCATCCGTGCATTGGAAAACTCTCCGATATTTTTTTGGGTCTACTCCGATCGGCCGCACGTGTGCGCATTATTCGGCAATAGCAGACGATAAACTTTTTACGCTGTATTTATGAGTAAAGATGTGGACGCGGCAATAAGAGATGCAGTGCGTACTTTGGTTTAAGGAATTTAAATCAGTCACGCGTGTACAGCGACGTGTTCGAACAGAATGGAATGAATGTCGTTACTGGCTTCCCTAATAGACTTATTAGGACTCCTACAAAATTAATCACGCACTCGAGAGATCACCAGTGTCTTCTATCATGAAAACTTAAGGATACTTATTAGTTTAAATATCAAAGTTACCGTCTCCTTTAAAGTTCTTTCCCGTTGGTGGATAGATTTTGATATCGGAGGATCGACATTCCATTCTTTTCGAACACGTCGCTGTACACGCGTGACTGATTTATATCCGTGAACCAAAGTACGCACTGCATCTTTTACTGTCGCTTCCACATCTTTACTATTGAAGTCAGTGTAAAAAGTTATCGTCTGCGATTGCCGAATAAGGTACACAGGTGCGGCCGATCGGACTAGACCCAAAAATCTCGGAGAGTTTTCCTACCCACGGATGAGCAGTTTATTACATTCTGATGGGTAATTCCGTAATAATAAGCCATTAATTTTGAATACTTTTAGCCAGGACACCCTATATATACGTTAATGGGAGGAAGACTATTTTACTAATTCAAATGCAACAGAAATTTTGATTGAGTTTTAACATACATTGAATATAAAATGAATTTTCTGAAGTGAATAAATGCATTTTCTGTGGCTTCACTTTATACTCAAATCTCACTGTATAATTAAGAATTTTTCTCTTCTTAAGGCTTTGAAAAAAATTGCTTGCTTGAAACATCTAAGGGCTCATTTGAACTTCAACGTGTCAACCATTTTATCTCTACATGAATAGAAATCAATTTGCAAAAAAATTCACATATTTCTTAGTTGAATTTTATGATTATTTCACACATGATTAATACTTTCGTGCTTTTTTTGTAATATTCAGTGATTTAAAAGTAAACATTTAAAATACTAACGTTTGGGTTACAGAATGAGGTAAGAAATCATAGAAGGGCTTGAGGCAGGGTAGTCTCAACTACAGAGTGCTAAAATCTTAAATGTAATGCCCCGAGTTATATATGGTTAATGAAAGCTGTTTAATAGGACTTGTTTTAAAGAGTACTAATAAAACAATTTGCTTTTTCTTTCCATACGATATCAAAAATGCAATAAAACTTAATTACATTTAAAAAACTCTCAGCATCTCATTAAACTCAAAATTCACGGTCAAATTGTAGTAATAGTTCTTTTAAATCTTTTAATTTGCAAATAATAAGGATAATAGTCATTTTATATAAGAATGCAAATAATCCTAAAAGGAATTACCTGAAAAATTCTATTCGTTCTTGTATTGCGAAAAAGAAAATCCTGAAATTAACATAGATAATGATTCATTCACACTTTTGGTTCACTGAACTGAAAATAAACATACTTAAAATTTGTGTTTGGGAAAAATAGTTAATTGTTTCAATACATACTAATTACGGCATAAAAATAACTGTTAAAAGAGAACACAGCTGCTACAAGTTTAACAAAATAAGAGTAATACTACTCCTCTGAATTAACTTAATAAGTTACTTTAACATCTGGCCATGCGGAAATTTATTGCAACCAAAACAAAAAAAGCCCAACAAAGTTTGTAAAAGATGTAACAGAGTAACTCAGTACCTAAGTTTCTGAAAGTCAATTAAGTGTATTATGGTTAAGATATTCTATCATATAAAAGTTGATAAGGTTGCATAGAAACAAAATAATGAAATTTTTTTTATTAAGAGTGCTTTTTTGCAAGCAAAACAACCTTAAAAGTTGCACTTCAATCTAGAAAAAGTGTAATTCTGCATATCAAACTATAAGTTTTTCTTTTTTACTATGTTTATTGCACCAGGTTATCTATCTAATCAGGTTATCTATTCTGGTTCTTGGAGACTATTTTGTTTTTGTTACACGTAAAGATTAATGAATGGTAGTTTACAAATAAATAAATTTTTTACTCGAAGAAATTATGCTCTTAGAAAAATACTACAGAAACGTAAATTTACTCTGCTTGAATACTTAGTTTTCTACTCTTATTCGGTTAAGTCCAAGCAATAGACTAGTTTTCAAAGTACTATGTATTTTTTTTTCACAAATTTAATTTTAATAATTTGCTTTAAAAGAAGTTTTGTATCATTATCAGTTTACTGAATTTAAATTTTCATTGTAAATTGAAAAAATTTGGACTTTACAGTATAAAACTTTTTTAATTTAATGTGGGGCATTTTAATGAAACAAGTAAAATATATTGACTTAATTTGAATTTTCTTTATTAATAATCAGTGAAATAACTTCGTAAATTTTCATAAACTAATATTATCCTAAAACAACACGCAACAATTTATGATAATACTAAAAATTCGAAAGTTTGTAAGGAAATTAGTTTAGAATGTTATTTGAACCAATTCTTCATATGCCTAATTTATAAGGCTTAGCTTTATTCTGAATAATTTATAAAGTTAAAAGGAAGATAAACACATCCACAAAGTAGATTATTAAGTGTTAAAATAACTATTTTTCTTAACTATTTAAAATGATGGAATGTTTCAGTTTTAAAAACAACAACTTAAGATAAATATGATATATTTTACAGCTTCAATTATTATAAAAGTTTAGAATGTATAGAAAAGTATGGAAGTATTATAAAAGTTTTAACAAAACAATCCCTAAAGAGACAAATTATTATAATTTTAGTCATCATTCTTCAAGTTTAACCTGCGTATAACTAAAATGGTGTATGATGATACACTGAGTCTCGAAATTCGAACATCCTAAAATTTAAAAATAAAATTCGAACACACTTTGCCATAGAATTTAAACAATACTTATGGGACTTCAGAAAAGACTGCAGACGTAAAAGAAACACGAATAATTACATTATTTTTTATTTTAGAGCTTTATTAATGTTTTTATTTAATCAATACCTTACCTATTTAATGTTATTTTATTCAGAGATCTTAATGATTTATATATGACTGAGGGCAAATAGATACTAAGACAGATTTTTATTTTTCAGTATTAACTCCATTTAATGAGTTATAAGTATTATACATAAAACATACTTAAGAAAATCAATACATCTACATATACTACGAGTAATAGTTTACACATTATGTGAAACGTTGTAACATCTGCTACATTGTACGAGTTATATCAGTTTTGGGAAAATTTTGGTCTTTTTAAGCAAAGTAGCTATATTTTGTAATTTAATTCCTTATTTATTTTGGTTGTAAGTCGAAGTTGAAGAGAAGGTCCGTAGTTATTAGAAAAAAGTTTAAATACAAGTTTTTGATTTATGAAGGAACTTAATTTGGAACTTAATTTGTGTGCTATATTTTTTAGTTATTACGTACATTGGTGTCCAAAAGTTAAGCATAAATCGTAAAATGCGAGAAACATGGAGTAAATATTCGTAAAATTATTCCAAACTTCTTGCGGATATTAATTGGGTGAAGAAGAAACATTGGGTTTATGCAAAACTTTTCAGTCGACTACGCCCTGCGCGAAACACCGGCGCATGTCGGAACGCAGAGAAACTGATTCACGCAGCATAGGCAGTTCAGACAAGTTTCGTGCAACTGCTGTGCGAAGGAACGTTGTTAACCATCAAACAAGGTGAATGATGGCACAAAGACGCCAATTGGACATGTTTACGAAAGGAAGAATCTTTGGAATGCTGGAAACCTCACGATCACAAACCGAAGTGTCTCGAATTCTGAATGTGGACCAGTCTGTGATCTCAAGACTGTGACAGAGGTTTCAAAGAACGGGAGATGTTACCCGACAACCAGTATCAGGTCGACCAAGAGTCACAACCCCTCGCCAAGACCGATATCTGGTAATAAGTACGCGACGTCAGAGGGGCAGTACTGCCAGAGCACTGGGTTCGGCGCTCACAGTCGCCACAGGAATACGAATTTCGAGACAAACTGTTTACAGGAGACTCAATCATGCTGGCCTGTATGTCAGAAGACCAGCAGTTTGCATTCCCCTCACGTCTGCGCATAAACGTCCTAGTTTGAACTGGAGTTTGAAACATCAACATTGGAGTGTGAGAGAGTGGGCCAATGTGATGTTCAGTGACGAGTCCCGGTTTAGTCTGAGTAGTGATTCTCGGCGGGTAACGATATGGAGAGAACGTGGAACACGTTTTGAACCAAGAAACATAACGGAAAGACATCATTTTCCATCAAGGGGAGTAATGGTATGGGCAGGCATCATGATGGACGTTCGCACAGACCTCCATTTCTTTGACAAGGGTCTGTAACTGCTCAAAGATACAGAGACGAAGTTCTTGAGCCTTATGTTCGCTTGTTTCGAGGTGCTGTCGGTCCTGACTTCATATTCATGGATGATAATGCTCCATGTCACCGAGCGGTGCTGATTGATGACTTCCTTGAAACGGAAAACATCCAGCGCATGTCGTGGCCTGTGAACTCCCCTGATTTAAATCCTAACGAGCATGTATGGGATATGATCGGGAGACAAATTTCAGCCCTTTTGCACCCACCAAGCTCCGTTACAGAACTGAAGAGAGCTCTCCAAGAAGCTTGGACCGTTTGAGCCACAACTCATTCATCATCTCATAGCAAGTATGGTAAATCGCTGTGCAGCGTGCCTGGCTGTCAGAGGTGACCACACGCCTTATTAAACTGCAGCATCAGTATTTTATTTAATGTTTTCTTTCATTTTTTCTTTAAAGTGTGAATCCTTGCTATGCTTCAGTTTCTCTTTCAAAACTGCTACTTTGGATAATAAAATTAATATTATCATTCTTTTGATTTGCTTCCTTATTTTATAACCATTTTACACTCGCATATCACGTTTCCGCCTATTCTGATTTCTTCTTTATTCACATAATTATCAATTATGTTTAACTTTTGGACACCAGTGTAGTAAGTATTTAAAATATATACTATTGAATATGTATTATAAGATATACTATTAAATATATTATATATTTTAATTATTATACATTATTTAGTTGTTACGTATTATTATTTTGACTGCAGTGAAAATCATTTAACACGAATAGAGGGACTTTATTTTTTCATGTTAAAAGAATTTCGTGTTGAAGGATATTGAAAAAAAAATATATTCAACAAAATTAAGTTTATTGAGCACATTTTAGTAACATAAATTGTATATATGCCTCTATTTAATAAAAATCATGAAACAAAAGCATTCATAAGAGCTAAATGAAATTTGATACAAAATTAATCAATACCAAATTCTTACAGATTTTCGTTCTCGTTTTCTGTTTTTGATCAACAGCCTTAAGAAGATTCATTTTATTTTCAGCAAAATAGCAGTTTCGTGAGACGGCAGCTCAGAGTTCAAAGACCACCAATTCGCAATATCTCGGATTTGCGTGACCGTTGCTTAAACATCTGGTACAATCTGTCTCCGGCCATCTACCAAGGACTTGTGGCATCCATGCCAAGGTGGGTTGAAGCTGTGTTGCGCGCCAAAGGTGGGCCTACTCGTTATTGACAGGTGTCATAATGTTTTGGCTCTTGAGTGTATTTCAAAGCCAAGTAAGCTTCCTTTTTACGAAACCACCTCTCTTTCATTCCACACTCTTAAATCTCAATTGCGCGCTGATGTTTCCCTTACTTTGTTCATTCCCAGAAGGGAGCTCTTTTCGTGTGTTAAGAGATTTTCATTTTGTGTTAATAGAAAGAAATTTATGAAAAGACACATAGTTTGTCGGGACTGTTGTATTATTTTGTGTCGACTGATATTTCGTCTCAAGCGTTTTCGTATTAACCGTATTTCATTGTATTATGGTACTGATTCCATTTAGTTGAATCAATTTCTCTCCCTTCAAACCAAATTTATTGCCGTAGTTGCTTATGCAAATATTCATTATTGAAGTAAATTACTATTTGTCTTAGTATAATAATAATATTTAAAAACGATCAGGTTTTGCGAAATTTAAATTTTTCTTGTTCAACTTGCTAAAATGAGTTATTTCGAACAATTCCCGGAGTTGTGCAATATACTTTGAATACAACGATTACAAGCATTAATTCTAGCAATTATGTTTCTTTTTTTATTTCTTAATTTAAAAAAATACAAAACTTTTTCTCGAGTGTGTCTTATTCTACATAATTTTGAACATTTATCATATTTCGGTGAAAGTAAAATAATTTTGAAAAAATATGTTCTCAGAACTGTTTTTATACCAAAACGTATTTTCAGTCGGTAAGGGAATC
>BMAO01030532.1:0-87558 GCA_019973975.1 Trichonephila clavata
AAGAGCGTCTTCGAAATTTCACAAATCTGCTTTATCCAACAGATGGCGTTGTTTGCAACTCGGATGACGTCATAAAGATAACTTTTGTTTTCTGGAAACCTATCGTTACTATAGCAAGGGGTGTGGTTCAGAAATGATTGACAGATGTAGTCGGTATGAGAGCGCATGCGCTCTTTGAAGAACCAGATCGAAGAGAGAAAAAACGTGTCAGCAAACGGGTAGGGGGGTGAGGAAAGAAAGGAAAGAGTTTTCTACAAATAGTTTCAACGTTTGAATAAGGTTTTGTCACTGCCGCACAAAATTGGGTGCGGAGACATTTTTTTTTTTTGAAAGCTGTGCTAGTGGATAGGTATTAAAATGTGCATTGCACTTCTAAGTATATATAGTTCTGGAATCTACTCAAAAATACATTTTTCTGCAGAAATGATGAGGCTAATCAGTCTAGATTTGTCGGAAAACATAGGATATATTTGCTTAATTTGGGTATAATTATTATGTGAGTTTTTCCCATTCATATGGAAAATAATTGAGTGTAATGCACTTGATATTTTGTCACATGAATTATTGTATTTCAGGGTAGGCCTTTGAGTACAACATTTTTGAGGTAATTCTATTGTAGAATTTTACTGTTTCCTAGTTTCGGATGACATTTATCCTTTTGTGGAAATTGGTATTGTAGTTTAAGAAATCATGTAATTAATTTCAACTTTTCTACAAAATCATCGCTATAAGGCTCCGGATTTTTAGGAACAAAACGTTCAAATTGTCTCTTGACAAATACGTCTACATTGTTTTAGGTATCATAAACAATGCCCATAAGAATAAGAAGGGAAACGAAATATGGGTGGGGGTTTTAATTTTACGACGAAGGAATTTGGTAGATCTTTATTTGAAATTTAGAAAAAGTATTTTTTTTCTTCGAATTTTAGGGGATATATTTGTTTTATTTATCTTTGTTACCTTTATTTATTTATCGATCTAATTCTCTTTGTTTGATAGAAATATGCGAAATTTTAATAAGTTTCTTTCTGCTCATATCTCTTAGATACAAATTGTATTTGAAATTGTCATAGAAGGATGCTTATTATGGAAATAAAGTTTCGATTTGAATCTTTAAAAAGAAAATGTCATTTTTCTTAGAAAATTATTAACTAGAGCACTTTTTTGTCAGTCCTTTTTTAACAGCATTCCATTTCTTGTTTTACAAATTAATGCTATTTCCAATCAGGGGCATAGTTACCGTATATCAATGATACAGGGCCCCAAGCTTTGAGGGCGGGCACCCAAACGTGTAAGCAAAAAATCGCGGGGGTGGCCTTAGAGAGGGCCCTCAAAGATGATACAGGGAGCAGCCCCGCCAGTGTTTTCAGTACTCATGAAAATGTGACACAAATTTCACAGCCTTCAATTAAATTATTATATTCATTGAATTAATTTTCAAGCTAAGATTTATTTTTTTATTTCCTACGTGCAACGTTTTCAGAATATTTATTGTATATAGTCTGCGTTTGTACTCTCATAATGTTATTTTTAGTGTGGCCGATTATAAGCGGAGATAAAATCGGTGCATTTTTGTGATCGGCTCTTTTATTTTGAATTTTTACTGCTTTGATCTTCTTTTCTAGTGATACGATTGCGATGCTTAACTTCCCCAGAGGAGGGGTGTGGAGAACAGTAGTGCGCTTTTGAAATCTGATGTTGCTATCAATTTTTTCATGAAATTATCTTATTAAGACTCATGATTTACAATGGAAGTTCTTCAGTGAATTCACGAGCATGTTTATGATTGTTGTCTTGGATATCAAAAATAAAGTCCATCGGGCTAAGAAGAGGGAAGGGATTTTAAATTTTTTGAAGAAAAATTTAGTATATCTTCAGGACTTGAGGAAAAATATAATTTCCGAAGTTTTATTTTTGTAGAGAGAAGTAGTGGAGGAAAACGATATATATATATATACGTGTATATGTGAATATATATATATATATATATACGTGTATATATGAATATATATATATAGTGTAATAAAAATGGAAGAAACCAAAAAAGTCAATGGACTAAAAAGGATACCTATTATGATTTCTAAAGCTGTTACTGAATTAAGACCAGCAAATTTGGGTTATATATCTATCTATATATATAAAGGAGAAAAGCGACTCACTGACTGACTGACTAATCACGATATCTCCGGAACTATTCAACCTACAGATATGAAAATTGGTTTTCAAACTATTAGACGTACAGTCTTGAAATTTGGTAAAAGATTCCTTTCGCAGAGTAGAGAACCGCTACAAAATGGATTTCGCGAAAATTAAACCACAAGTTTCATTTCGGGGGATTAAGGGGCGTAATGGATATAAGTATTTCCGTTTTTTAAACTATTATACCTACCTGCTTGAAAATTGGTGGGCATGTTCCTTTCATGGAACAGAGTTCCATTAAAACGAAAATAAACCCCAAGGAGGGTTGCGAGAGGTCACGGGGAATTATGGGGAAAAAATCCCGTTTTTGAATTGTTAGACCCACATACTTGAAATTGGTTAAGCATGTTTCTTTTGTTGAACAGGGATCTACTAAGAATGTATTTTAGGAAATCAACTCCTGGGGAGCATGGGGTTACTGGGGTGTATTGACACACAAAAATTTCCTTTTTTCGAAATACAAGGTCTATAATAGTGGAATTTGGTTTGCATTTTCCATTTGTTAAATTGAAATCCGTTAAGAACGGTTATATTGGAGAACGTTTCTCAACGGAATTACGGTAGGAATTGATAATAAAAACTTCGTTTTTACTCTATTAGACTTAGACTTAAAATTTGTCTTGCATGCTTATGGAGTAGAGTTCCACCAAAAATTGGTTACGCGGAAATCCACTTGGTTATAGGGTACGAAGGTACAAACATCCTTCTATACTTCAATTTTTAAAATTTTTAGAAAATACAAATTAGAAGTCCTGTTCTTTTTTTATATCAAGAGTTACAGGTATATATATATATATATAAACAGTATATATTTATAAAACGTCATGAAATACCCAGCGAAGCGGGCGGGTAACGGTTAGTATATATATATATATATATGTGTGTGTGTGTTTTGTAGCAATTTTTAAATTCCGTTTTTTTTTCTCCTTCATCTTTATATCTATGGTTGGGCATGGTACGCTCTTGAAAAAATAACGGATTGCTTTAAATATGTTACTAGTTTGAGTAGTGATGTTAAGGCTACACAGTGCCCGTTTTAAAGACAGTAATATTGAAAGTAATTTGTGTTTTCTTTTTAGATTATATTATTAAATAAAAAATTTTTTACCTGTCTTAATTTTAAAAATTACAAATTTTTCTTGTAAAATACTCAATTTTTAAAGTCTTTTAGTTATTTTCAGTGATTTCTGTTTCTTAAGATTATTGAGAACAAAAGTTAGTATGGATTTGAACATTTCAAACTAATATTCCCTACTAAAAATTCCTTGTTGAATTTTAATAATTATTTTTACAGCTATGGAAAATATATCAAATTTTTTAAAACTATTAATTTAAGATTTTTAGAAAAATAACTAGTGCTCTCAGACCGAAATCCATACTAACTTTTAAAGAACATATATATATATAAATTCTAAAAATATTTTTCAATATTATCTTGAACAGAAAAAATCCTTGGGAGAAATATATCCTCAAAATTGAAAAGTCTGAGAAAAACACAATTAGTTTCTAAAGGCATGAAACAAAAATTAATAATGCCTCTAAAGATTTAATTAAAAAAAATGTTTTTATCCAAATTATGTACACTGTATCAAAACACTACTTTAATTAAATATTTTATATGTGGATATATATATTTTTTTATATTTAAAATATGTTTTACATAAAATTGATAGCATTTGTTATATATATACGATGACAGAGATTACTCAGCCTAATCTTATCATGATGCTTTCAAAAAAATTTTCAAACACTTATAAAAATAATAATGATACAAACTGAAATTAGAAACCCCCAGGTTTGTACCTATAACATCTAATTTTTTCTCAGTTTTAAGTCGGTGCAATTTAAAAAGTTTGATTTTTATTACATGACTTGAAATTATTTTACTATAGTGTTATAATACATTGTGTAATATCATAGATAAATTCAGTTATATTTGTGTATACGGAATACTTGAACTCAATAAAGTCTCATTGTAGTATCAGCTCAAAAAAGGCTGATTTTAAGTCATATAATTTTCAGTAGTATTCCACCTCTTCCAAATATTGTCTTTTAGTAACACAAGAATGTTTTGAGCCCGGCAATTTCTCAATAGGAAAAAATTAATGAAAGCAAAAAAAGCTTCTATGGTTTTTAACTATGTGTAAAAACACAAATATTGCTCTTTAAAAATTAAAAACCTCGAAACATAACTGAACAGAAACGATTTTAGTAGTAAAAGTAAGAGTTAATAGCCATTTCACTGAACGAACCGATTATTCTCCCAAATATCTCTCTTTACATACAAAAAAAATTTCATGATGCTGTAAAAAATTTATTTCAAGGTTTTTTTTAAGGTGAAGTTAACAAAAGAAACTACATCTTTTTTACAGAATGGAGCAAACACACAGTTTGGACAAATTTACATTTATTATTTGCATGAACGTGCAAAAATAGTTAAACGTGACGATGTGTTACAAATTTTACAGCCAATTATGAAGAAAAAACCGTATGAACTACATAATACAAGGAAATTACAGTTTTACAATTTGAGCTGTGATAGAGTTGCATAATTTGTACAATAGGAGTTGGTCCGCCATTAGGCAGATAAGGGAGGGGCGGTACCTCCTTCCAGTTTTTAATTAAACTTTTAAGAATGGAAAAATGCTTTAAAATGATTGCTAAACTAATCACTCTCTCTAAACTGTCGAATATTGAGATTGTCAACTCTCAGAAAAATTCAAATTTATTAAAAACTGATTGGTTATCAGACTCCCTTAACCTTTTCAATAGAATTTTTGCTATTCCTGGTGGGCGCAGTAGCTTAGTGGTTATGGTCACGAGTTCATGTCTGGAGTGTCATGGGCTCAAATCCTGTTGCCACTAAAGACCCTCCGTGTAGATGAGGCCATTCCTCCCAATTATGTGGTAGTTAGGAAAGAGGGATGCCAGCTCAGGTGTCATTCTCGTTACTCGACCGAGGTTGAACATTACGAGGTTTGTGATCAATAGCCCTCTTGTTGTTTTATAGAGCGACACTAATCTCTCTCTCTCTCTTTCTTTTGCTAATCCTGCTCCAGGCACATAAATTACTTTAATAAACCCTGTAAAAATTTTCATTTATAGTTAATCTTTTATCTTCAAAATTTACATATCTAATATTGATTGAATTTTTTTCCTAATGGGAAATTTTAAGAGTGCAGTCCATTTATACGTAGCTGCTTTAATTTCGGAAAGGACTTCCTTTCCAAATACAAAAATAACTAATTTTTGAGATCTGTGCATAATTCTCTGTTTTACGAATTTTTTATTCTGCTTATGTGATCCATTAGCACAGAGTAGTAATTACTTAACAATTCGATTAAAATTTTCCATTATATTCCATTACATTAAAACTGTTTAAATGTAATTTTATAGCAAAAAAACATGAAGAAAAATTACATTTTCAAAACATTCTCTTTTCATTGAAAACACTTCTATGTAATATTTTTTCTATGTATATATAGTTAGGATTTTTCTTTACAGAGCCTGAATTAAGATTTTTGAAACATTCACATTATTTTTAGAGTTACTATTGAAATAACAACCAGGCTTCTTCATAAAAATTTCGCTACTTTATTAATATAAGTCCACTTCTAAATTATACCTTCTAAAAAGTCCAGTTGAGGTAGGGATTCTTGGGAGCTTCCCAAATCGAATAACAAAAACTAAACTTTCGTAACATCAAGAATTATTTTGAAGATTGTCGAATTTTAGATATCCATAATAATAATGTTTACGATAAATTTTACATCTCGCCATATTGACATCAATAGGAGTATTGTAAAGTTTTCATATGCAAGAGTATATTTTTTTTAATTCTTGATTATTTTAGGGCCCCGGTGCATAGCATCCATTGACCACTCCCTGCAGAAATTAGCTTTAAGAGCTTTCAGTCTGGTTGAAATGACAATTCTACAAATGTTTCACTCACTAAGAAAGTATACACCCCACAATAACCCCCTTTTTTCAGTCCCAAAATAGATTCCAATCGCCTCTCCCTGAAATAAACAGCTATCCTATTCATGTGTTTCCCCCAACCTTATCTCAAGGTCACTTGACCGTTTCATCTTGGAAACAAATTGTCAGAACTTCCTTCTTTCATTCCAACGAAGATTGTCCCGTCCCTAACAATGACGTGATCTCATGACGTAGTCTAGGGTTACTTTAATTCTCTTACCCCTCCCCCTTTCAAATAAAAAAAGCAGAATTAGGGTTTCTGAAGTGATTAAAATCATTATTCATGCAGCAAAATATTCTTTTTCATAAAATAAAGTGTTCTTAATGTGTATTTAAGCAGTTTATGCTCAATTTTCTTCTAAAGTAATGTTTTAAAAGTTTTGTACGTAGATTGCATACACGTGGCGCCATCTGCAGTCATTACAATAAAGCTTGCCAAACATGGCGTCCGAGAATTTTGGAAGCAAAGATATATGTATTTTTCGTAATTTAAAAATTTTCTAGACCATTTCTGACATTTTTACATTTCAAGGTGGATTTATATGAGTAATTTACGTTCTCAACAAAAGTTTCACATCCAAATAATGTGATTTCATTAAGTTAAAGTACCCTGACCTTTTCAGTACATTTAGAAGTCCACCTTAAAGCAACGATCTACAGTGCCACTGATAAGTAGAAAAACTTTTTTTATTGCGGTTTTGCGAGATCTACTACGAATTTTGTAATGAAATGTAGGATGTGTGTAAAGAGTAGATATTAATGGACAGAGGACCAACACACTGCACACTAATATATTCTAGTTTTCTTCAACTGTACTATACACACACGCTATTGGAAAATTGGAATTTATTTAAATTTTTCAATAACTTTGTAAAATCCAGCATACTTTTTAGACTTATTATAAGTTTTATTTTGAGAAATACGCCCAAAAGTTTGCTTGATTGATAGAAGTTTATTCGGTCTGCAGCCTGCATGCGGTGCACGCGCTGAACACCTGTTAGGATCGGCCTTGTGGTTATGGTTTTTATGAATTTCATTTAAACAAAAAAACAGATTCTTCTTTGTATGTGTACTGAAGAAGATGAGTATTAGTGTATAAAATATTTTTAGAAACCTAATTTTATTGTATTTTCATCTTAAAAGTAATTCTGAGGAAAATGAACTTAACGGCATACGTGAGTGTTAGCGTTACACTGAGAATAACATTTACTATATCTATTTGAATCTAAGTCGCACTTTACATCCGATGTTAAAGCTGCTAAAATTTGACTGCGATTTAGAATCGAAATTTGAAAAATTCGTTGAAGGGGACGGAGAATTGCACGCTAAAAGAATGGTTTTAGCAATTACAGGTTCACGAATGCATTCAAACGATTTTAATACTGAAAAAAATTTGTTTCACTTTTTATTAGTTTCTTTTTTGATTGCTTTTTCCCATTTTGTAAATATCAAATTCTAATAAAGAATGTTTCAATACTTTTTATTTGTTCGCAAAAACGCATTGAGAATTTGGTGGTGTGGCTTAGATTTAAATAAATACATACTACCCGAACTCCTTTTTAGGCATTGCAAAAGCAGAAAAATCTAGCTATGATGGATATATTTTTAAATAGAGCTTTATTGTAAGATGAAGTACAAACTGTAAAGAAGGAGGGAGAATGGACACCCTTTTGGAATGCAGGATAAATTGACCTTGGAAGGTCTCGGTAGGGTGGAAGAACTCAACCATTTACAAACCAGGCCTGGTCATTTGCATTCCTACAACTGCTGTATCCATGCGCATGTTGGAATCTCACATAAGATAAAGTTTGTGGCACTAAGTATAGCTTTAGTGGAGTTCATTGGATAAGGTTAAAAAGGCTGCTAAGAATCTGCTGAAAAGGGAACAAATCGTCTATCCATAAAAATAGATTTAAGCCTGTTTGGGGTAAGTTTTAAATACTTTTGTTAAAATTAAAAAAAATGAATCATTTTTAGTTTTCTTAAATTTTCTGTTTTAGTGCACTTGAGTACCTTCAGGTAAATACTGTATTTGTTTTCGAATATAAGCAGCACGACTAATTCTTAATGTGTTTTTGTGGAAAAGAAATGTCTAAAACGGTTTATCGATATCTAATTTTTGCGAATTTAAGCAAGATCATAAAAGAATAATAAGTATTTGAGTATAATAAGATTTTGAAATTTTTTTTGAATTCTTGAAAATCTAGAGAAGCTTAGATCTATAGTTTCCCAAACTTAACATTTTTCTGTAGTATTTATGACACAATATGATCATTATGCTAATAAAATTGCTTGAAAAAAAACTTGAGATCAGTTTAACAAAGAATATTGAAAGAAAATATTTGGAGGATGTTTTATTTTTAGTACTATTTTTTTTTAAATTTAGGAATGTAAAGAATATTTCAGAAACACTGATTGTAATTGCACAATAATAAAATTTCAATTAATATAGTAGTAGGCGTTCTGTAATATTTAATAAATTTTTAGTTTTTCTTGACACAGGATTACTTTTATGCTTAGACGCGTGCCTAGGCGCAAACGATTTGTAGGCACAAAAAATCAGATGTGACAAAAAAAAAACGAGATGAAAAATGAAAAGCTTTACAATTTGATGTTGCTATGTACTCAATATGGCATTAAAATGGAAATTGATAGCAAAGATGCTATTAATGATTTTGCAATAATACAAATTCGAAAAAAAAACCTTTTTTATATAAGCACAACGACAGAGACTCAACAAAGGATAAATATATGTAAAAGTAAAAGATAGTGAAGCAGTATAAGCAGTAAAAAAGGTATGTTAGCAAATTGAAAAAAAAAAAACATTTCATACTACCAGTGCTTCTCAAACCATCCCAATTTTTAATAATAATTTGCATCATCCCCCTCCACACTATAACAACATATTGAATTGAATAATAAAGTACGTTGACGCTAAAACTACAACACAATTTTAATTATAAACAGTACAAATTATAAAAATAAGCATTATATTTTGTATATAATTTTGCACATTACAAGCCCCTGGGAGACCCTAATAATTATTAATCTTGTTCTTAACTTAGTATTGAGATAAATTAATTATCAGAAATACATGGTGCTGCTCTGATGCATTTATAAGTATATTATATCAGTATAAAGGTATTTTTCATTTTTATTTTGTCAGAATGTTTTTTTTTTTTTGCTTCCTATTAATAAATTTGTAATTTTTTTAAACTTTTCGATGTGCACGAGCCCCTTCGTAGTGTTAATACGCTCCCCTAAGGGGTGCGCCGCACAGCTTCAAAAACGCTGTTCTGTACTGTGATTGCAAACGATTTCATTGATTTACTGTACTAATTTACAAAAGAGTGGTTGTAAATGGTCCGTGATGTTGTAAGACAGGGTTGGCCAACCGCGGCACGCAGGCACAGTTTGGTACGTTGGAGTTGTAACAGTGGCATGCGAAGGTTAAGTAAAAACTTTTTAAAATTTGAAAAGATAATAATAAGTAGCAATATTTCACACAATTTTATTGAAAAGCGATTGTCTCAGACAAAAAAAAATCTCAAAATTTACTTTAAGGGGACCTTCAGTTGTTTAACATCTTACATGACATCTAGATGGCGTTGACTTTTGCGAAATTTTTGGCACAAATATTTTTTTGAAGATTCCCAAGATGGGCAATAAATTTCTCTCTCGGGTACTCCTCTCAACAAAATTCTCCCCTCAGCGAAAGCCGACGCTCGCTAAGGAATGGGGATTGGGGGAGGGGGTCGTTTTCTTTTTCAGGGAAGGGAGGTGGTAAAACAGCAGTGAATCTTGTCCATGGAAGAGTTATTTCTGGACAAAGATCAGTGGTCAAACTTTTCGACTCACGGAACCCTTAAAACTGCAAGATGTTTTCCGCAGTGTTGGATAAAACGACATGGAGATCCCCTAGGCAGTCCAGTTCTCGGGCCCTGTAGACTAATAATCTTATTACACAACATTTTAGCAATATATTTAATTGCACAAATAAAATAACAGATAGATAATCAGCGAATTAAAAAATATGTAACTAAACACTAATTATTTATTAGAATCTGTAATAAAAACTAATTCTTACAGCAAAAAATAGCTAAATGTTTGGGTTTTTTTTATTTTTGGGGCCCATAGGTAATCACCTACTCCCCCTATTGAGTAATTCGGCACTGGTTTTTGGGGAATTCCATTCCTCACTTAGAAGAATATATCTTAAAATACTATTTAAAGTATATAAATAAACTTATTTTTGATGTTATATGAAAAGAAAATTTAAAAATTTTTTTGGGAAGAGTGCCATTTTCAGATGAAAAATAATTTAACGTGTCACTTCCAAATTTTCTAACAAATGAAAAGATGAAGGAATGCTGCTTATAGACTTATCACAACCTTTACGCAAAGAGCACGTTTTTAATGCAAGTCTAAGAAGTGGAAATTTAAAAACCAGTATAATAAATGAGCCCAAAGCAAAAAACTTAAATTTTATTGTTAATCAGTTCAGCTAATTTAGAACAATATTTTTATTTTGTTATATTCACAAACGTTTATTGATTCAAGTCTACAACGATATCTGAAGTGCAAATTTGAAAAAAAGTTATTGTAAATACAAATTTCCAAAATTCAATATAATTCCTTATAGCTGCTTTTCAGTGTAGTAGGGTGCTGTTTACAATAATTTTGATTTGGATTTCAGGTGAGTAACGATTCACATTTTACAGAGAAATTGAAAAATGATTTGTAAAAAGATCTGCATTTTCTGGTCAGCCAGCAACTCACCCAAACTAGCACTGAAAAAATCCTGCAAAAATGGATATTAAATTTTTAAATGTATCACAATCGGAGCACTAATGACTTTGGTAGAAAATTCCTGCATTAATGTGAACTATGCTAATTTTCCCCTCAAATCTAGCCAAGAAAAAAAAGTGTTTCCACAAAAGAAGATATATTACCAACTAGTGTAGAAAAATATAACTTTTTCTCTGTAATCATAAATTAAAACTATTTTAATGTCCCATAATATCGGTTAGAAAAACTAAATAACATAGCCGGTCTTCCTTCTCGAATAGCAAGTACTCACTGGGAAGTTCAGTGTTTTCCTTAAAGACATATTTTAAAATACTCTGACTCAAATTCTAGAATCTCGCGAATGAAAAACGCTTTCGAAAGCCAACTTGCACAGCAATGCAGGTGCATTCTCTACACCAGTAGTCTCCGAAATGTGTTAAAAAGAACCCTGGGGTTCCACAAGGCATACCCAAGGGTTCCACGAGTCACAAAAAAGTTGAAAAGAAATTTATAAATATGTATGCAAAAAATGAAGTCACATTCTTTGAAGTTTGTCTTGTTTTGAACTTTTATTTTAATATAATAAAAGAATATATTAAAAAACGTTTTATCTTTATATATATACTAGCTGTTACCCGCCCGCTTCGCTGGGTATTTCATGATGTTTTATAAATTTTTACTGCTTATATATATGTATAAATTATTGATATCTAAGTCCTAGCATTAAGAATTCGATTGTATTGAAAAATATACTTATACCTTTAACTGTCGCAAAAAAAAGGGCAGAGCTCATCTAATTTGTATTTTCTAAAAATCTCTAAAATTGAAGTATAGAATGATATTTGCTCTTTCGTAACCCAAAAACAAAGTGGATTCCCGCAAAACCAATTTTCGGTGGATCTCTACTCCGTAAATTGAACATGCAAGCCAAATTTCAAGTCTAAATCTAACAGAAAAAAAAGAAGTTTTACTATCAATATCCCCGTAATCCCGTTGAGAGCCGTTTTCCAAAATAACCGCTCTTAGAGGATTTCAATTCAACAAAAGTAAAATGCAAACCAAATTTCATTATTATAGTCCTTGCAGCTCGAAATAAGTATTTTTTTGTCAATACGTCCCAGTAACCCCCTGCACCCCCCCTAAGAACTTGATTTGCTTAAAATACATTCTTAGTGGATCTCTATTCAACAAAAGAAACATGCTTAACAAATTTCAAGTATATGGGTCTAACAATTAAAAACATTAATTTTTTTCTGTAACTCCTCTTGACCCCTCGCAAACATCCTTAGGGGTCAATTTTCGTTTTACTCTTTGTTAGAGGAACTCCATTCCATGAAAGGAACATTTCAAGCAGGATGATCAAATAGTATAAAAATGGAAATATTTATCGATTACGCCTCTTAAACTCCCGAAATTAAACTTGATAGTTGATATTCGCAAAACCCATTTTGTAGCGGTTCTCTACTTTACGAAAGGAATCTGCTTATCAAATTTCAAGACTGTACGTCTAACAGTTTAAAAATGGGGATAATTGTCTATAACGCCACTTGAGCCCCCGCAACGCCACTTCTGGGTCTGTTTTCACAAAACCCATTTTGTAGGGGAATAATTGCACTCTATGAAAGGAATCTGCTTAGCAAAATTTGAAGACTGTGCGTCCAATTAATTAAAAATGCAAAAAAATTATCAATAACGCCCCTTGAACCCCCACAACGCCACCTAGGGGGCGATTTTCACAAAACACATTTTGTAGTGTATTTCTATCCTATGAGAGGAATCTGCTTACCAAATTTCAAGACTGTGAGTCTAATAGTTTAAAAAAAGAAATAATTATTTATATCTGCCCTTAACCCCCTGCAACACCCCTTGGGGGTCAATTTTCTCCAAACCCGTTTTATAGCGGATATTTACTTCCCATGAAAGAAACATTTCTACCACTTTTCAAGCAGCTAGGTCAAGTAGTTTAAAAACGAAAATATTTATCTATTATGCCACTTATACCCCGCAACGCCACTTAGAAGTCTGTTTTCACAAAACCTTCTTATAGCTGACTCTATTAAATAAATCTATTTATTAAATATAAAGACTGTGCGTCTAATAGTTTAAAAATGGAAATAATTATCTGAACGCCCCTTAAGTCCCGCAACGCCACTTAGGGGCAATTTTCGCGGAACCCATTTTGTAGCGTATCTCTACCCTATGAGAGGAATCTGCTTACTAAGTTTCAAGACTGTACGTCTAATAACTTAAAAATCCGAATTTATAACGCCCCTTAAACCCCCACCACCGCAACACCCCTATTGGGTCAATTTTCCCAAAACCCATTTTGTAGCGGATATTTACTCCAGGAAAGAAACTTACCTACCAATTTTCAAGCAGGTAGGTGAAGTAGTTTAAAAACGGATATATTTATCTATTACGCCCCTTAATCCCCCACAACGCCACTTAGAAGTCTGTTTTCACAAAATCTGTTTTGTAACTGATCATTATTCTACGAAAGGAATCTATTCATCAAATTTAAAGACAGTGCGTCAAATAGTATAAAAATGGAATTAATTATCTATAACGCCCCCTAAGCCCCTGCAACGCCACTTGGAGGTCGATTTTCACCAAACTAATTTTAGCGGATCTCTACTTTCTGAAAGGAATCTGCTTACCCAATTTCAAGATTGTACATCAAGTAGTTTAAACATGGAAGCAATTATTTATAACGCCCCTTAACGCCCTTGCGTTTAGAATTTCGGAGAATCCGTTCTTAGCTGATGTCTACTCTATGAAAGGAACATTTTTACCGAATTTCAAGTCTGTAGGTTGAATAGTTCCGGAGATATCGTGATTAGTCAGTCAGTCAGTCAGTGAGGCGCTTTTCTCCTTTATATATATAGATACTTCTGACTATATACATTGTGAGTATTCTACAGTTCACTATCTAGGGTCCAACGAGATAATTTCATAATCGTTAGTTAGTACAATGTTTTTCAAAACTAAAATAGTTTTCTAATGAAAAATACACATTTCTGCATTTGTAGGGGAAAAAAACACCTATGACAAAAAGAAGCAATATATCAACATACTGTATGTTAAAATCTAAATTTTAGCAAGAACTGCTCTTGAATCTTTTGTTGCGAATTTTCGTGCAAAATACACAGTTTTTCTCACACAGCTATAAATATTTTAATGCCATTCAGATCCACGTTATTAACAGGGGCGTAACTACCATCACCATTCCAAAATGCTTAAGAAAAAATCGTAAAATATTAAGTGATCCAGATAAGAGCCCCTAAGGAATGTTGATACAAGGCCCACTCATGACTCTAACTACGGATTACTAAACATACATAATGTATGGGTAGCAGTAGCGCACACAATGATTTTTCAAGGGGGAAGTCGATGGTCGAAAGTTCCCCAACTCGTATCATACCTCAAGACAGCACCTATTGATTCGTCTGATTTATTCGATTTTGTTATCAAAAAACAGTAAAAAATAAATTATTGAAATAAAAATTAGCATTAATTAATAAAATAAATAATTAATTACAAGTACTTCATTAAATTTTACGTTATATATAAATAGGATTATTTTCAAACGAAAAAAAAAACTCAAGGGCTTTGGGGGTGTCCGGACTCCTAGGACACCTCCCTTGTGTGCGCTACTGATGGGTAGGTAACACTTGGAGAGATCACAAATTAATATATATACTCCTAATAAGTAAATTATACTAAAAAATTAGATTAGAATTTTTTAATTATTAATGCAATATTTTTTTAGTTGCTTTTACATAAAGTACCTATAACAAGTTGATTTATTTTGAATATTATTTTGAAATATATTCTTCTAAGTACGTGTAGGGGTTCTATGAAAACACTTCCTATTTCCAGGGGTTCCATAAGAACACCTTCATGTTTTAGGGGTTCTGTGAGTAGAAAAGGTTTGGAGACCGCTGCTCTTCTCTCTCTCTCTACACGATAAATATTTATTATAACTCTTTAAGTTAACTTAAAATAATTTTTGATGAATTATTGGTCTGAAAAAACCACATTTCTATAAAATTGTATGTATATATATATACATACAGTGGCACACACGAGGGGGCTGTCCTGGGGGTCCGGACACCAACAAAAAACTTGAGTGTTTTTCGATTGATGATAATCCTATATACATATATCGTAAAATTTAATTAATTACTATAAATTAACGATTTATTTTATTAATTAATGCTAATTATTAACTCAATAATTTATTTTTTACTGTTTTTTGTTAACAAAATCGACAAAATCAGAAGAATCAATTGGTGTTGTCTTGAGGTATGATGTGAGTTGGGGGACTTTCGACCATGGACTCCCCCCTTGAAAATTTTTTGTGTGCACTACTGTATATAAATATAGAATATTACATTTAATTTTATTTATCGTAATAGCGTATCAGTTAGTGATAAATTTTACATATATTTTAATTTTAGTAACTTTATTATACATTATATTCAACGTGGATACCCAGCTAACTTTATAAAATGCTATACACTTAACAGTTAAATATTAGAAATATGTTATGAGTTATACAGTTTATAGATGGGTGAAGCCTCAAGCTAAGTAAATTAACAATATTATATTTTATTTAAAATTAATTGTATATATGCCTTTTGAAAACTTGTTCATTTATATTACAAGAAACTAAATGTTTATAAATTTTCGATGTATAATTTAATTACTTTGTTAAGGAAGTACTTTCTCTGATAAATTTCGTAAATAATTGGTGTATTTTCTAAGTGCGACATCTTTTATGCGGTCCCTCTCCACCGCATAAAATATATTCTATAGTATTTTGACGAAATTGTTTGTTATATGTGAAAATTTATGAAATTTTCAAATATTATTTTGTGCGGTTTATTTTTATGTGGTCCTTATCTACCACTCAAAAACAGGTTTTACTGAATAGAACCACATTCCAAGAGGAAGTAGAACAAAATATTTACTATACCATGCTTGTCTAAAGGCGACCACGGGCCGCATGCGGCCCAAACACAAATTATAAAAATATTTCCATATATTTATTAAAAAAATAAATGTATGCACAAATTATGCTGCATTAATTCTCTATTTAACTGATGAGTTTAAAAGATTTCAATATTTTCGAAAAGTATTTCAATATATTTCCTACCTCGTTTCTCTAGAAATAAAAAAATTACCTTCAAATGGAATGCATTGAACTGTAAAGGGAATTCAACTGAAATCAAAATTTGGGAATGTTTCTATACTGGAGTGTTATAAAGATTATCTACACCGAGCGATAAATATCCTCATTTTCACACTCATGCTTTATTAATGTTTTCAGCTTTTGGCAGTACTTATATTTGCGAACAGTTAATTTCCAAGAATGAAGCATACAAAAAAAAAAAAAAAATGGACAAAGGTTACTGACAAATATCTTGAAAATGCATTAAGAATTGCCACTTCGCCTATTGAACCCGATATCGATTTGCTAATTCAACACTAACGCAAATTTATTCAACTCATTAACGTGGAATTGTTTTTCAATCTTTATGAAATCCAAACTAAATGAAACGGAACTTTTACAAACTTAAAATAAATGTGTACCAATTCATGACTAATTCAAATTTTAAAAAAATTATAATAAAAGTAAGTTAATTAATTTTAATAAAACTACGTAGAGTTAAAATTTTTATTTCAATTTGTGAAAAAAAAAATATTGTATGTGTGGTGCAGAAAAAAAAATTATTTTTGCAATGCGGCCACCAGCGTCTATAGTTTAGACTTTCATGTAGAGCATACTGAAGAACAGGAGCATACATCACCTTGGAATGAAGAAAAAATTGACCTTAAAAGGTCACAAAGTGGACTGGGACTGGTTTCGAGCTCCAAATGTGTGCACTGTTCTCCCCTCCAATCACAAATTGGGCTAGGTCATTTGCATCCAGATAGAGTTATTGGCCATTCACATTCTTTCACAGCTGTTTCTATGCCTCTGTTCGCATCTTATATATTTTAAACTGGGTAATACTTTTACATCACTTCAACCGATAGGTGTTTATAATAAAAAGAACAGGTCGTCTGCAGTAGTGTTATAGTTGCACATCGCCTGACCCCTATTTGAGGTAAGTTGTAAATAATTTCGTATAACTTAAAAAAAAAGTACCTATTAGTTTTCTTAAATTTTCTGCTTATTATTTGAGTACGTTAAAATAAATACATATCGCAGACATAAGCGCGGTACGATAAACAGTGATATTTCTTTTTTACTTGATAGTGTTTTAATAAGACTTTGTATAGCAGTTTCACATGCTGATTGATTTAATATTGATAATTAACTTGATTTAAACTATGATATTGGTATGTGTTGAAAAAAGGCGTATTCTTTAGATATAATAGGTGTGTTAGTGGTATAAAACATTTTAAAATTTTAAATCTTTAAATGCATATATCAATGATTTTATATATATATATATATACATCATGACTATAGTTATCTTAGGTATATAACTATTTTTGTATATTTTTGTAATATATAAATATATATATATATATATTCTATATATATATATATATATATATTCTATATATATATATATATACATTCTATATATATATATATATTCTATATATATATATTTTATTATATATATTCTATATATATATATTTTCTCTCTCTATATATATATATTCTATATATAAATATATATATACAAACATTTCTATATCAATTTATAAAAATATTATTTTCAATTATATTTATTGTAACAATGTATTAGTTAGTGTGATAAATCTAATATATATTTAAATATTAATAACTTTATTAAACATTGTATGGAACTCAGTTAGCCTCCTAAATTTATAAAAAGTTATATAACAGTAAAATAAAAAAAAGTTATGAGTTGTGCAGTTTATAGATAGATGGCGCCTCTAGATAAGTTATTTTATAATAGTATATTTTATTAAAAATTAATCGTATATGTCTGGATGGTACTTTTATTTTCCATAAATTTTAAAATAAAATATAGAATTTTTAAATGTGTATATATAGTAATAATGCTACTTTATCAATACATAATAATTGTATGAGATACTGTTATTGTCCGTAGCGGCGAAAATGATTCACGTGGTAAGTCTTCTAATAGTTTAACTTTGACTTTAAATATTTTAGTAATTATTACAGGCTATAACATTATAGTATTACATTAATAGATTATGGTTTTATCTATAATATAGTTAAACTTCTGTAGAAATTTATTGCTTTCCCTATGGCCCCGAATATTGCAAATTCAGGTGAAGGTTGGCTGGCCAAAAAACTTTGTTTAAACCTGCATTCCTAGTTCCTAAGGCTGGGAGTTTGCTTTATTATTTCTGTGGCTAAATCTTTTCTATCATGACTATAGTTATCCTAGGTATATAACTATTTTTTGTATATTTTTGTAATATATATATATATATATATGTCGTCTTCGTCACATTATCAAAGTTACGTGGATCGTCGCGAAAAGCACTCGAGCAGCTGAATAGTGAGACGTTATTATTCACTCAATCTTTGCAATGAATGTAATTTATTTTAGAAGTTTGCATTTCAGAACATCAATGACTTTAAATGAATTGTTACCATTAAACGTAATTATATTTCGTTAATATAAAAAAATTGCTTAAGTTTCTTTGGATATAATTGAATTTATTTATATTTATTGCGTAAGACACGAAAATAATTTCTAAAGAAACTGATCTGTTATAGAAGAAAAAAGAAAATATATTGAATCTATATATATAAAGGAGAAAAGCGACTCACTCACTGACTGACTGACTGATTGACTGACTGACTGACTGACTGACTGACTGACTGACTAATCACGAAATCTCTGGAACTATTCAACCTACAGATTTGAAATTTGGTAGACATGTTCCTTTGCTAGAGTAGACATCAGCTAAGAACGGATTTTCCGAAATTCGAAACGCAAGGGGCGTTAAGGGAATTAAGGGCTTTAATAATAATTGTTTCCATATTTAAACTACTTGATGTACAATCTTGAAATTGGGTAAGCGGATTCCTTTCAGAGAGTAGAGATCCGCTACAAAATGAGTTTGGTGAAAATCGACCCCCAAGTGGCATTGCAGGGGATTAGGGTGCGTTATAGATAATTATTTCCATCTTTAAACTATTTGACGCACTGTCTTTAAATTTGATATATAGATTTCTTTCGTAGAATAATGATCAGTTACAAAACGGGTTTTGTGAAAACAGACTTCTAAGTGGCGTTGTGGGGGATTAAGGGGCGTAATAGATAAATATATCCGTTTTTAAACTACTTCACCTACCTGCTTGAAAATTGGTAGGCAAGTTTCTTTCCTGGAGTAAGTATCCACTGAGAAATGGGTTTTGGGAAATTGACCCCCAAGGGGTGTTGCGGGGGCGGGGGGTTCAAGGGGCGTTATAAATTCCTATTTTTAAGTTATTAGACGTACAGTCTTGAAACTTAGTAAGCAGATTCCTCTCATAGGGTAGAGATACGCAAAAAATGGTTTCGTGAAAATTGCCCCCAAGTGGCGTTGAGGGGAATTAAGGGGCGTTATAGATAATTATTTCCATTTTTTAAACTATTAGACGCACAGTCTTTATATTTGATAAAGAGATTTCTTTCATAGAGTAGAGATCAGCTATAAGAAGGTTTTGTGAAAACAGACCTCTAAGTGGCGTTGCAGGGGAATAAGTGGCGTAATAGATAAATATTTTCGTTTTTAAACTATTTGACCTACCTGCTTGAAAATTGGTAGGAATGTTTCTTTCATGGAGTAAATATTCGCCACAAAACGGGTTTGGAGAAAATTGACCCCAAGGGGGTGTGGCGGGGGGTTAAGGGCTTTAATAATAATTGTTTCATGTTTAAACTACTTGATGTACAATCTTGAAATTGGGTACGCGGATTCCTTTCAGAGAGTAGAGATCCGCTACAAAATGAGTTTGCTGAAAATCGACCCTCAAGTGGCGTTACAGGGGCTTAGGGGGCGTTATAGATAATTATTTCCATTTTTAAACTATTTGACGCACTATCTTTAAATTTGATATATAGATTCCTTTCGTAGAATAATGATCAGTTACAAAACGGGTTTTGTGAAAACAGACTTCTAAGTGGCGTTGTGGGGGATTAAGGGGCGTAATAGATAAATATATCCGTTTTTAAACTACTTCACCTACCTGCTTGAAAATTAGTAGGTAAGTTTCTTTCTTGGAGTAAATATCCGCTACAAAATAGGTCTTGGGAAAATTGACCCCCAAGGAGTGTTGCGGGGGCGTGGGGTTTAACGGGCGTTATAAATTCCTATTTTTAAGTTATTAGACGTACTGTCTTGAAACTTAGTTAGCAGATTCCTCTCATAGGGTAGAGATACGCTAAAATTGGGTTTCGTGAAAATTGCCCCCAAGTGGCGTTGAGGGACTTAAGGGGCGTTATAGATAATTATTTCCATTTTTAAACTATTAGACGAACATTCTTTATATTTGATAAAGAGATTTCTTTCATAGAGTAGAGATCAGCTAAAAGAAGGTTTTGTGAAAACAGACCTCTAAGTGGCGTTGCAGGGGAATAAGTGGCGTAAGAGATAAATATTTTCGTTTTAAAACTATTTGGCCTACCTGCTTAAAAATTGGTAGAAATGTTTCTTTCATGGAGTAAATATCCGCTACAAAACGGGTTTGGAGAAAATTGACCCCCAAGGGGTGTTGCAGGGGGTTAAGGGCAGATATAAATAATTATTTCTTTTTTTAAACTATTAGACTTACAGTCTTGAAATTTGGTTAGCATATTCCTCTCATAGGATAGAAATACACTGCAAAATGTGTTTTGTGAAAATCGACCCCTAGGTGGTGTTGCGGAGGTTCAAGGGGCGTTATTGATAATTTTTTTGCATTTTTAATTAATTGGACTCACAGTCTTCAAATTTTGCTAAGCAGATTCCTTTCATAGAGTGCAATTCCCCTACAAAATGGGTTTTGTGAAAACAGACCCAGAAGTGGCGTTGGGGGGCTCAAGTGGCGTTATAGACAATTATCCCATTTTTAAACTGTTAGACGTACAGTCTTGAAATTTATAAGCAATTTTATAATAAATTATAAAATGTTTTGTGATCGAAGGTGGCGTTGCGGGGGCTCAAGTGGCATTATAGACATTATCCCCATTTTTAAACTATTAGACGTACAGTCTTGAAATTTGATAAGCAGATTCCTTTCGTAAAGTAGAGAACCGCTACAAAATAGGTTTCGCGAATATCAACTACTAAGTTTAATTTCGGGAGATTAAGAGGCGTAATTGATAAATATTTCCATTTTTAAACTATTTGATCATCCTGCTTGAAAATTGGTAGGCATGTTCCTTTCATGGAATAGAGTTCTTCCAACAAAGAGTAAAACGAAAATTGACCCCCAAGGATGGTTGCGAGGGGTCAAGAGGAGTTACAGAAAAAAATTCCTGTTTGTAATTGTTAGACCCATATACTTGAAATTTGTTAAGCATGTTTCTTTTGTTGAATAGGGATCCACTAAGAATAAATTTTAAGCAAATCAAGAGTTCTGGGGGGTTGCAGGAGGTTACTGGGACGTATTGACAAAAAAAAATTACTTTTTTCGAGCTACAAGGACTATAATAATGAAATTTGGTTTGCATTTTCCTTTTGTTGAATTGAAATCCGTAAGAGTGGTAATTTTGGAAAACGGCTCTCAACAGTAAAACTTTTGTTTTTTCTGTTAGATTTAGACTTGAAATTCGGCTTGCGTGTTCAATTTACGGAGTAGAGATCCACCGAAAATTGGTTTTGCGGGAATCCACTTGGTTTTTGAGTTACGAAAGAGCAAACATCATTTTATGCTTCAATTTTAGAGATTTTTAGAAAATACAAATTAGATGAGTTCTGCCCTTTTTTTTATCAACAGATGACAGTTACTGGTATAAGTATGTTTTTCAATTCAATCGAATTCTTAATGCTAGGAATTAGATATCAATAATTTATACATATATATAAGCAGTAAAAATTTATAAAACATCATGAAATACCCAGCGAAGCGGGCGGGTAATAGCTAGTAATATATATACATATTACGTATATATATTTCAAAAGAGCATAGTATTTTCGTGAATGATATTATTCTTGCAAAACTTTGTGACAATTTTTTAATTTTTTTTCTTTCTGCAAAAAAGTATATAGCCGCATTTTATATATATATATATATATATATATATATATATATTCAAATTAAATACATTTGAATACTTTTTCCAATTTTAAGACACATTCTCGAAAAAATTTAGAAACTAATTGATGATTACAAATTTCAATCTTTTTTAAAAAAATAAGGAAACCCTATGATTTTATCTTGAGCTAGTATCCGAAGATGATACTCGGAACTTGAATTAAATACAAACTAAAGAGTGCAATAATGGAATTAAAGTTCTAAATTTTACTTTGCATCCCCATCTGACAATAGAGGAATTGCAAATTTAAACAGCAAAGTGCTAGGCTCCTATTTTGCTTTGTTACAGAAAACAGCTCCTAGTGTAAATATAATTCAAAGTAACTGAAATTCCACGGATTATAATTTCTTATAGAGCTATCACTATTAAATAATTAATAAAGTATAAAGATTAATTTTATAACGCATCATTTCTAATTTAATTTACTTCATCATGAGATTTTTAGAAGGTTATTTAATAAAATAGATTTTTCTTAGAAGTACATCAATCTTGCCAAGTGCTTTCATTTTTGTCTTCGTATATATCAATCATGCAGCATTTTTTGAATTTGGTTGTATTTTGTAATTTTAATTCTAATAACAACATATGAAGTATTAATAATCCTAATTTCATTGCAAAAATGTAAAAAAAACGTTAAGAAAAAGTTTTAAGAATTATGCTATTATATATTCAAATCTAGTTTAGGACCATTTCATATTTCGTCATTCTATTCCATGTCCCTAAATTAGCACTTGAACTCTCATATTATTAAAAAGCAAAATGTTACTAATACGCTTTGGATAACTTTTGAGTGAAAATATACAGCATTTATTTCTTAAATTTCTTTTTATAACATAAAAATGTCCTTTACTGAAATGTACGAAGATAAGTATTTATTTTGCGTTGAACGGCAAATTTTGATTAGTTCACTATAATCGGCGCACAAAAAGAATTGCTAGCAATCTACTCGTAATAAAGAATTATAAATTTATGATGTTATACAAATACGCAATGTCCATGCATATAATGAATAATATGTAAATAAAAGGTGACCAATGGCCACAATTTAAAGTTTTCAACTCTTTGCCAAACCAATCTTTACCAGAATTTATGTTTGATCACCATAGTCAAATAACAATACACGATTGATTTAATGAAAATTCAAATACTTATAATTAACAATTAACATATATCGCTTCATATATATAAATATATATATAGTGTGTATGTAGTAATTCCCTAAAGTACCCTTTTCAATAACTTTTAATTCTTTAGTCCTGTCCCTCAGGACTAACGCATACATAATAAACTGGCTACCCGCCTAACGGGAGTTTTTTGAATTGCATCCATCCACCAGCCAAGATCATGTTATTTGAGAATCCTATATAAACTGAGGTTTCTGGAAATCCCGCCCTTTCTCTTCTTTGTCTTTTAGCATGTAGCCGACTGCGACGCGTAGTGCCCTCGTATCTCTGTTCTGTATTGTGTCGTCCATTACCTGAATTTCATGTTTAATATGCGTATATATGTGAGTCTCAAGATGTGCAATAAAACGGATTCAGTGATCACAAACCTGCCTCGTCAATCTCATTAGTAAGCAACATCAACAATCGTAAAAATTGTATGTTATTAAGAAATCCCTTCCGCTGGCCACATCATTGCACACACACTCACTCTCTCACACACACACACGCTCACACACTCGCATATACTTACGCACATACACATTCACACACACACACACATATATATATATATATATATATATAGTGAAAAAGCAAGTGAATGACAGAAAGGAAAAGAGAAAGATGGGGGAGAAAGGAAAAGATAGCGTGAAAACAATATAAAGAGAAAGAAAGCGATACATACATATAGAGAGTAAGAAAAATGGGATAAAGAGTAAGCAATAGAGGAAAAGAGTGTGTTAGAGAGGAAGAGAGAAAAATATATAGATATAGAGGGAACATTGGACAAAAAATTTAAAGGGAAATAGAGAGAAAGTGAGGGAAGAGATAGAAAAAAACGAGAGTCGAGCGAGAAAGGAAATGAAATTATTTGAAATTAAAGTAAAAATATATCTTTCCATTAGTTGGTTTTAATATCAAGTTTCTTACTTATCTAGTTTGAAACGAAACATGAAAACTATTTTCTATATCTAAATGAAATGTTGAACATAATAAGGATGCGAGTTACGACGACATATAATATTCTACTTTACTTTGAATGTTAATATCCAGACTAGGGTTTATTTATTTCTTTTTCTACCAAAAGCACTATAAAATATTTAGACAAATAAATAATTTGCAAAATTACAATATATGTTTCTATATATTTAATCCAGTACATATTCAATCGTATCAATGCTGTAAAAGCTTCGAAAATGAAATTTTTATACAAGAGCGAGTAGGGGGAAGGAAAGTATGCCATCAGCTTTTGCGATTGATCCTTTTTAAGACGAAAGTGCTTTTCAAAAACATATCTGTTTATTCAATTCCGATAGCTAAAAATGCGTCATTTCAATTTCCTTCAAGATTTGAACTCGTCCTTTATCATTTCCGAAGAGAGATAAAGTTAATCTTTTTTTTAAAAACAAGAACCGGAATAAAATCTTCTCAGTTAAGTCACATATTATTACCGAGCTCCGGAGACTAATGCAAAAGTAACAATTTTCCCCGTTGCTAATTGATTGTTATTAAAGCAAGTACGTTTTCTGATATAATATTCCCCAGACGATGTACAAGGAAGAGGAGGTATTCTTTCTTATGTTGTCATTTAGAGAACAACAGAAAGCATTATTTCAAAGGAAGGTTCTCGCATTGTTTGAAACAAATCAGCACTAATGAAATTTCAACTCCACGTGCTCGAAAGAATAATGATAAAGTAATAATATTGAATTGCATCTTATCAGTTGCAATTTCTCCTTTCGGTGAGTGGAATTGTGTTCGACTCCGATATGTTTGACTCGCTCAAATGTTTTGCTGCAAATAAAAGGAACGTTAATACATTCCTTCGAACTTTTCTTTTGGATTTTGTTCCACAAGATTCTCTTAAAGATAGCTTCGAAGGATTTAATCTTTTATTTGCGAAATAAATACTTTTCGCTCTTTTTTTATCGATTTGTTATTTGAATAAATAAATGTGATGTATTTTTCTGTTCTCGTTATGAAAAGAGCAGTACTTTGTGACTTTGTGTATCTAAATATTTGAGGAAAATATTAATGTCCACTTAATCCTTTGTGATAAGTACAAAAAATCCAATATAGTTTGCTATTGTATGTAATTGGATGGAACTGGTGATTTCCTTTGGGACCTTATTATTATTTTCTCTCGTTTTAAAAAAAATGTTATGCTATTTTACTAAATGTTTAAAATCTTTACTGACGTTATCAATATTGTAGTAGACCATTTACCGTAAAAGCCGGCGGCTATACTTTCAAGCTACATTTTTTAAAATTTTTAGTTATATTCGCCGTATACCGCGCACCCTTTTTTTTCATGAAGGAACCTCAAATGTACATGTGCAGTTCTAATATGTTTTAAAGTCATTTTCTGGAAGTATTGTAACAAGAGTTTTACAAAAAAATTGTATACTTCTAGAACTACAACCTTTTAAGTTCCTTAGGTATGTCGTTTCTTTTAAATAAATAGTGTTCCAATCTACAAAGAAGTCTAATTTGTTTTATTTTCATCTCTTTCCTTATTTTTGAAGCTATAATTTTTATACTTGAGGGGTGTGTAACACGCACTCGTAAAATTCGAACTTATCTTTTGTGTTGAGTGCGTGGATTTTACGATACTTTTGTAAAAGGTGTCCTTGTTTAATTTAATTTAGACTAAAATTTAGGAAGAAAATACAAGTATGTTTGTTATTTTAGAGTTCTATATAAATACACGAAAATAAATCCTAATCATTCCTAAATGTATGCAATCTATAACGGGCTCTGTGCTTGCATCCTTTGACTGATCCACATGACTAAATACTTCTATAGATTGTATGATTTGAACACCTTTTTTCTGTAAAGGAAACACGGTGTATACAAATAAAAGATACTATTTAAAGTTAAGTAAATCGGGTAGGAATATAGCGGTAATGTGCGTTGGATGCTAGTTTGCATGTATCTATGGTAATTGTATTCTGAATCGGCAACGTATCTGAGCATAGGATTTAGTCTTACTGTCTGAGTCCTGGGAAGATAGCCTTGCACCTGAATTCCTGCATATACGCTTGATAAGTACATTTAATAATTATTAATGATTAGGATTAATTCATTCCCATTGAGATATTTGTAGCCTAATTATATTTGGAAATAATACGAAGAAAACTTGCTGTTCTGATGTTTGAGATAAATATGGGTAGCGTGACATTTATTAACGTAAATATTTAGTTTCTTTACGTGACGGCTATTAATTACAGTGTATGCATTTAAGTTATTAAAGCTATTGTTGCGATCATTATAGAATTCAATTTCTGTTGTCTGTGAGGGAGGAGGTCACATCCATTCACGGTGAAAGTTTTCAACCGTCTCTTCTCTCTTCCCTCTCTAGAGCTCTGTTGCAAGCTTGAAATCCACAAATCTGAAGTAATCCCAAAACAGTGACGTCATCGTTCATATTTCACTTAGGTCTCAGGGGTGTTAAATATGTTTCGAGAACATAAAATATAAACAACTTTTGAATAGGTATAATTCTTTGAGGTTAATATTAAATAATTTGATTCTTTTACACATTTTTTATAAAGAAATTGTGACGGGTGCTTACGCGTTTCACTAACCTTCTCTTAAAAACTTTAAATTGTATTTATTTTGACCAATCCCCACTGAGAGCTGGAAGTGTGACTTATGCAAATAAGATAGTTTCGGGTTTAGCGAGTTCGAAAGAGATATAAAAGGGAGAAATGAGATGAAGAGAAGAGGATGACTAAGCGGTTTGATAGAGTAGAACTCCGTGTTTGGGATTGAAAAGTAAACTACGTGGTTGCTTAAGAAGGTGTTTCTAAGCGTTTAGTTTAATGAAGTGAAATTTGATAGAGGAAAGAAGATCATTGAAAAAGATTTATTAAGGCGGTTCAGAAGTTATTGAAGATATCCTAGATTATAGCCACTTCATAAATTCTACTAGTTTCCAAGTTCCTTCTGAAGAAGATTTCAGGTCTGTAATATTTGTAGTTTAGATTTAAATGTGTAGTTTGATTGTACGTGTTATTCCCCTCGTGATATCAGTTAGTATTCCGTCGTCCATAATTGAATTCTGATAACACTCCATGATAATTTATTGTTCTTAAAGTTGATTATTAATTGTGAATTTCTATCTTAAAGAAATAATAAATAAGTGATTTATTATTTGAGTAGTCATTAATTATGAATCCTACATATCCTAACATAGATAATATGCAAAGGGGTAGTGGGAGACTACGACAAAATGATGTTTCAGAAAAGTATAAAATGTTTGAAATATATTCATAATTTTGAAAATAATAAGCAAATGAAAAAAATTTTGTAAGAAATATACAATAAGCTTTACGACTCGCATGCTATTTTCTACAATAATACGTCTAATTACTAGCAATATGTTGATTTATAAAGTTAAATGTATCCTTATTACACTCTGTAGTATTTTTATATAAATAGAATAAAAAATAATATATATATTTTAAAAAATAAAAAAGTATATTTTTAAAATTTTTTTTTAAAAAATTTCAATTTTTTTTATGTTTTTTCAAAAATATACATACACATAATACTAAAATGACTAGGAGTTAAAGATTATGATATATTTCATAATTCTACAAAGTTTTATGCATCAAAGTATGAAAGTTTTTGTAAGATAATGTGCGTAATTGAAAAAAACACAATCTGAGAAAAAGGGCTTTATAGTTTTAAACTTCATTTGAGAAAATAAATTTTGATATTTACGTGCTAAAATGCTCCAGAGTCATATGTTAACCCTTCCTGTTGTTCAAACACCTCAATTTCTTTAGTCTTTTTAATTTTTTGGCTGTGCGAGGCTCAAAAGATGATGCTACGCCAGTGTTTCTCAAACTGTGGGGTGCGAGTATATTGAAAAATAGAAAACAAAAGTTTATTTAAAAATATTAATTTGCTAAAAAGAAGCAAAACAAAATAAATTCGACATAATAAAAAATAAAATACACATTTAAAATGATATAATACACATATAAATATATCAGTACTGTATACAATGTATTTCATAATTAATATAACAGTACCAAATTAAGAACAAGTTTAATAATGACCAGTGTCCCTCTGAGCATGTCGTAAAATTATATACAAATTTAACACTTATCTTGATACTTTTTACGGTTTATAATTAAAGTGGTATTGTAGTCTTACGTCAAAGTTTATTAATATTTAGTTCAAAACATTGTTATTGTGTGGAGGGGAGCGCGATGAAAATTATCATTGAAAATTGGGTCGCAAGTATAGAAATTTTGAGAAGCACTGTGCTAAGCTCCTCCTTCTTGACATGAAGATTAGACGATTGTCACGTTCAGCCAGTGATATGTAAATATTTTTATTCATTTTTAAGCTAAATTTCTCTAAAACAGTAATGAGTATTTGACTTCCATCGTTAAAAATGCTGGTGGCCAGATTTTCAGCAATCTCTGCAATCTGAAGACCAGAACCAATCGTCTTAGGACAAAACTTCCAAATTAATGAATTTAAACTTTCATTTGGATTCTGCGTCTTACCACCTAAACATTTCTTCCGGAGTGCATGGTGAGATAAGTCTGCAAATACAGGTTTAATTACATCTCTTCATTGCTTAATTACAATTTTAACAATGGAAGTTTTGTGTTTGCAAATTTTTATTATTATAATTGCATCTTTATACTTACACTATGTATTTGGAGTTGCAGGACAAAACCAGTGCATCGGTTCATCATCAGTGCTATAAGAATGACCCCAAACAGCCCAAATGGCTTTCCGCATTTCCTGTTCACTACTAGAATTGCATTACCATAGTAATGCGCAAGTTTATTAATTAAACTATCAGTTAACCTACCTTTACCGCATATAGTTTTACCATCAGATAATTTCTTTTTACCGTATACTTATTTAAGCTTTCTAAGTCTTGCACCCATTCTTTTTTGCACATGACATGGAACTTGTAAATCGTGTTGTTGTTTCGAATGTTTATTTAATTTCTATTTAGTGCTTAATTATTTAAAATGCTCCTATGGTAGCGCTCGGCCCCTTTATCCTTGGTTTACATCTGGTTAGTGGGCGGAATAGGGGTTTTCTCACTGTGTCAAAGGTTGCCGGTACGATTTTCCAAACACAAGACCGCGTAATATTTTAAGGGTGCAGGTGTTCATAACGATGTGGCAATACCATTCACAAAAAGAAGAAAATTTACGGCTGTGTGCGTTAAACTGTATATGTTTTAGATGATATTTCTTCCTTCGGTTAACCCTTGCACTAATGCGCTAAAAGTATTTTTGTTACTGGCATTAATCATTAAATTAATATTCCTTGATATTTCAAACAAAATAAATATCATTTTATAATTTATCATGGAGAAGGGCTTGTAGTCAATGTTGAATCACAAATTAATGACAATCATGCTAGCAGTGTTAGTATTTACGATGATTCTTAAGAAATATACACTATCCAGATGCTGTGAAACAGAAACAGTTTTAGACAGGAACCACCTTAGTGAACCCAAAGATGGAAGTGACATAAGCCATAGAACGCGTGTCACGTGACTAGTCAGTCCAAAAATGTTGGTGTCTTCAGTGGAAAAGGCATTTTGTGCTATTGAATTATCCGAAACTGCTGTGCAACGGTATTTTCGATCCCAATTCGGAGAAAAACCTTCAACTAAAAAGTCTATCTAAACAATGGTACGGAAAATTGAAATTTACGAGTTATTTGTGCAAAAGTTAAAGTCCTGGAGGAAACTGAAACAAAATATCACAGCCACTATCAATGGACATGAGACCTTACAACTTGTTTGGGTGGAAATGGAGTAAATTTTCGGTGTATGTCATGGGACAGAGGATTCACACATTGTACATCTGTGACAGTCTCTAACAAAACTTAAAACAGTCTCATATATTTCTGTTAGGGTGGCATATAGCATTGTACAATGTTCTTGATTTATAGTGCATTGAAACTTGTAGTCTCCCACTACCCTTTGCATATTATCTATGTTAGGATATGTAGGATTCATAATTAAAGACTACTCAAATAATAAATCACTTATTTATTATTTCTTTAAGACAGAAATCCACAATTAATAATCAACTTTAAGAACAATAAATTATCATGGAGTATTATCAGAATTCAATTATGGACGACGGAATACTAACTGATATCACGAGGGGAATAACACGTACAATCAAACTACACATTTAAATCTAAACTACAAAAGTTACAGACCTGAAATCTTCTTCAGAAGGAACCTGGAACTAGTAGAATTTCGGAAGTGGCTATAATCTAGATATCTTCAATAACTTCTGAACCGCCTTAAGGAATCTTTTTCAATAATCTTCAAATTTCACTTCATTAAGCTAGACGCTTAAAAACACCTTCCTAGACAACCACGTAGTTTACTTTTCAATCCCAAACACGGAGTTCTACTCTATCAAACCGCTTAGTCATCCTTTCTCAAACCGCTTAGTCATCCTTTCTCAAACCGCTTAGTCATCCTTATCTCTTCATTTCATTTCTCCCTTTTATATCTCTTTCGAACTCGCTAAACCCGAAACTATCTTATTTACATAAGTCACACTTCCAGCTCTCAGTGGGGATTGGTCAAAATAAATACAATTTAAAAGTTTATAAGAGAAGGTTAGTGAAACGCGTAAGCACCGTCACAAACTGTATACTGCTTTCTGAATCTCCATGTATATTCAATTCTTCTTCATTAAATTATCAAAATAAACTATTCTCATGCAGTGGTTCTCCTGACCAAGTCTTGACAATATATATTTTTGTAAAAATGCTACTCATCTTTAAATACGTTACCTTTGTAATGGATCTATTCGCGGTTCCACTAATCTCTTCTTGTCTCTTTAAGCAAAATATTTAATTCAACCAAATTTCATCGAGTAAGCAAACTTGATTTATGTAAATGAGGTACATTATATAAATTCGGTTTTCGGGAGTTGGCAGTGAGGAAGCGAGTTGTTGACACGCTGAAGTTGATGCGTTGGATGTGTGCAAATAGGAGTTATAAGTTTGAGAATTAGTTGTTAGTTAAAGATTGAAAAGCAGTGGAATTAGTTAAAGATTACAGAGCGTGGAACCAACGTCATTTGATCCAGCCGAAGAGAGTGTCTGGAAGTTTCCAGTGTAGGATCCGATGCATTAAAGGTTCACGTACTGTGCATTTGATTAAGTGGAAGCTAGTTATTCATGTGCGACGTAGTTTTAACTGAGCGTATTTAAGCTGTCTTAGATTCAGTTGAGGATCTGCAGTAGTATTCCCGTGCTATAAAATCTCACCTCCAACTCTACTATAAATCATAAACCTTATTTAGATTTGTATTGTGTCTGTTTGATAATTGTTAATAAGAATTAATAAATTAATTAGATTGGAAATCATGTCTGTGGATTATTCTGTTCCTCCTACACATCTAGACGGTCTTACAGGTAGACAAAAGGGTTCGGATGTAAGAGGTAACCAAACATTACCACACCTTTACTTAACTAGACTTAAATGAAGCACTAATTTCTTCAAGATACAAAAAATCACGCTATGTTTCTAAGCATTTTTACTGAGTCAATCTTACTCTTAGACTTTTAACATAAGGAAGACGGAAAACAGTGGAAAATATGTAGCTTGAATTCCTGAATAAATCCCTTAATGTCCCTTTAAAGGTCAATTTTCAAAACATTTGTAAGAAATGCCCTTTAAAGAAAGTGTTTAATATATTCAGTAATGTTTGGCATTTCTAAAGATGATGGGAATCTCGCCAACAGTTATATTAAGGCAACAAATCCGTCACCAACAGTTAAAATTAAAGACAGGAATTCACGTTTTCCGATTTCAAAAAATATGGTTGCGGTTAATGTCACGTAATATACGATGTCAAATCGAGGCCTACGAAGTTCATCGTTTCAAGTGGCTAGTTTTTACGGCTGTCATTAGCCGCCCTTTGACCACCATACAGAGTTCAGAGCGTTAATAGTTTAAGAACCGTTATTTATAGCTTTGCTGATATACACTGACACCTCGTGAAAAAGGAAACAAAAATCCTTCTAAGAAAAATTACCAAACAATAAAAAGGGAATAATATAAAATAAATCCATAATTTTAATATTAAATAGGAGCAGAATTAGGAAAATTGTATTGCTCGTTTTTCTAAAATACTTTATCATTTTCATGCATTATTTATAAACAATTGCTTTAAAATTAAACACTTAAGAGCCAATATTCATCAAAAATAGTTATATATTTTCCTCCTCCATTCAAACATATTCCGGCATTCTTTCACACAAATCAATAATTCTCATCTTTTCTATTTAATTAACCCATAAGCTTTTATGTGCTAGTTATTAGTTAATGTAGTTATACAGTTACTTTAAAAGTGCATGAAAATTTTGCGAATAACTCTGAAAAGTGGAAATATTTCCGAAGAAATATGAATTAGTCCGTAATCAAAATCATCTCGTTTAAGATTAATAATGCTTACACATAAATTAATTTGGATGCGAGCATTAGAATTCCGGGATAAAATTAAGTTAGTTTAAAGTAATGGTATTTATCGACTAGCTGCACCATCTTTAAAGTATTGTAATCTTTTCGATCAATACAGTTATGTTTAATGTTCATAAACGTCGTATCAGAGCTTCGTCTTAGAAGTTTTAATTTCTCACTTTAAAAATCTTATGTTCTTAAATCTCTCATAATAAGTCGGCAGCATTTGACTTAAGTTTCCTAAATGCGAAGATTAATATGTGGCTTACCTTAGATCTGGCTTATTTTAAGCTCCATTTAATTAACAAAAGAGTTCTGTATTTCAAGCACGTGGGCATAAAAGGGAATATTTATCTCACTCTGATTTTCTTTTATCTTCATTCTCTCTATATGCATGGTTATCTCTTAGCTTAGAGTAGAGAGTTGTTTTATTAGAAAATAGAAATGCGTGTGTAATGCATTAGTTCAATAACAAATACTAAAAACTGAACTATTTTGTAAGTCTTAAAGTATGTCTTTTTCTTACTTATTTGACATCTGCCATTGATTAGATATAATAATTAGAAGCATGTTTTTAAAAAGTCTATAGCTTGTGTATTAATATATTAATGGATTTTAATTTCCAACACTAATATGTAACATTGATCCAAAAATTTATACATACTTTAAGACTTGGTAATATGTCAATGCCTTAAGTTTGATATCGAATTGGCTATAGGGTTAAGTTGTAAGAGTTGACATTAACAGTTGACATTAGTGTTTCGATGTGTTCAATAATAGTTCAGCGACAGATGGCGCAAGTGTTTTAGTTGGGAAAGTGATATCATGGCGGAAGTACATCTGACTTTCGAGCAGCAAATACACATTTTGGAATGGTATTGAAAGTTTGAGAATATCAATGGAGTGCAATGACGTTGGAGGAAACAATATAGAATGGAACCACCAACACATTTCTCACCTCCGTGATAAATTTGAAACTGATGAAACAATAATGAATATTCAAAAGGAACATCACACCGGTCATGCACATCAACACGCGAAGCGTCTTCGGTTGTAATGTTAGATTCATTCACACGGTTACCTCAAATCGACATCACAATGTGCAAATGAAACTGGAGTGAGGAGTGCTATCGGATGTCGTATTTCCACAGAGTCAAATTGCTCTTCACTTCACTACCATATGATACGAAGTGGTGGTGATAGTGGTGGTGAAATTGCGTTGTGGGCAAAATAACCCAGGTTCGAATCCTGGTCACGGTTCCAAATGATGGGGAGTTATTGATTATTAATTAATAATTAATTATAATGCCCAGGTTAAGAGATAAAAAAGAACCGACTCCACATCATGGACAATTAAGATTAAATAATTTATTTCATGACAATCGTTAATGTAAACAAAATTAACACACATCTTGTGTCTGGGTGAGGGAAGGAGAGATGGAAGCCTTGCCGTCGTGTAACGTCTAAGAACGAGAATGAATTTTGATCGAAGCTGTTGATTCCTTTGTGCACCACCTTTTAAAGTGGGCCGCGTCACACTGAAATCCCGCCACGAGAATTTTTCTATATGGTGCACTAACGCTGTAATTGGTTGAAGATGCTCGCGCAATGATACGAGGCAAATTTTTTAAGGTCACATTGAGTCCTGTTCTCCTAAGTTTCCTCTTTCTGAAGATTTTAACCATTTCCTGTCAACAAAGGTAGAAGTAAATTTATCAAGTATAAGGGGCCATATACAGAGCACAAGCAGCGTCCCTTCACATACATGTGTGTGCCTATATGGATAACATAGCATTGAGTCCTTAAATTGGACGAAGGGATACAATTGAGCACCCTGCACGTTCATCTGATTTAACCGCACTTGACTTTTACTTATGGAGTTACCGCAAGAACATGATGATGCTGATGTCGTATTCATGACGGGACCAAAGCAGCCCGATGACTGTTCTGGCAATCTGTTCAATATTATCCACATAGAGGTTTATTGATGAAAACAGGACCTCAATTTCTTTTAGAGAAGCAAGAATAGGGGTACAGTCAAAAATATGAGCAGGTGTTAATTCTGTATCTAAACAGTTATTACAATTCCTATAAGTTCTTCTATCATCTCTACCAAACTTCATTCCTCTGTGATGACTTGTTCTTAGCCTAGCAATGGTCTTTGTTATAAGGCGATATCCACTCATATTAGAGATTTGATGCTTTACAGGAATTTACTGATCTCTTAATTTGAAATTTGTGACAGCATTTGCGTCTAATAAAGTAACGTTGACAAAGTTGTCATTATTTCACCAGTTTGGCCGCACTTTCATTGCCTGGAATGTCAACACGTGCGGGTAACCATTAGAGGAAGCAGAATTTATCTAACTCTTGTAATCTAAACAAGCGAGAGCAAATTTTTTTCAGTTATCCATGGACTTCTATATAGAATTGCTCGAAGAGAGGAGTTTGAGTCACATAAAGAGCGTGGTGTACCTCAAAAAACCACTTACTCTGGTAGAACTAGGCTATAAAATTGAAACGGATAGATATGCAATTCATGTAGCCACTCTGAGAGATGTCACCAATATTGTACGGCAGCATGCTAAAAAAATTGGAGGTAGGTGGATTACAGTTTGAACACTTATAGTAACTTTGTAAGGTAGGACTATTTCTACTTCCCTCATGCCCACCCCCCTTTGGCTTCTTTCGGACCCGGCTAGATGTGTGGGGAAACTGAATAATCAGTCGACATGATTCAGTCTAATTATTTTATTATCACAAAATATCAAGCAAGCACAATAATAATCCAATTAATATTGTTGATTAATACTAAGAGTGCGAAAGCGAGACCAGTTAGCCTGGGGATAATATTTACGTACCCTCTATGGATTTCTACGATAACTTATACAAGCTAATTTCAACTCCACCACACACTAACAAGTTATTCTCTAAGTTCTATTTAAAGAGTGCACACAATTCCTGTAATATTGTGAAGTCGAAGTCCTGTTGAGGCATTGAACAATAATACTTGACGGAATCAAATCCGATCCGATTGATCCTCACTGGAAAATCTCCAATACACACATTTATAAACTTAGATCCGCACTGCAATATCTCACGAACTCGCGAATACAGAGTTTATATAATAAACTTAATTTGCATAATCACGTTTTCTTACCTTCGGTGAAAATTGGTTGAGAAAAATATTTATCTAAAAGCGTCCCCAAGGTGTTAGTATGAGCCGCGTATAGATCCGTCACAACTTTGTCATTTTTATTCACTGTAATACTTTTGATAATATATACTTCTTCAAAATGTGTATTTTCTTATCACTCCTGTATGTAAGGTGAACCCAAAGTCGTGCCCTTATTATAAAAATTCATTACAAAATAAACATTTGATATAATAATGTAACTTTGGTATCATTGCATAGGTCAGATTCAATAATCTCTTTTGTGTTTTAAATTACACAAATACTCCTTCAAGAGTGTCTGGGGTAAAATCTGTTAGCAATTTACAATTCTTTTGACAAAATGGTGTCAATTCAAGAGAAAGCCCAACGTTTGCTTTGGTTTCATGAAAAGAAATCGTTTATTAATTTTCAGCTTAAGTTTCAACATTATTATAGAAGCAAACCTCCTGGTATAAAAGCATAAAGCAATTACTATATGAAGTGTTCACAGAAACAGGCACCATTAAGAATATTCCTAGACGTGGCAAGCCGAGTGTGAGTGAAGCAACTGTTGAGCTTAACACTTGGCGGGAACTGGAATACAACTTAGGCATTCCTCGAGCTACCAAGAGAGATCAGGTTGAAATTTACTGAGCTAAATGGTCTTACAAAAAATTCATAATAATTCTTACAATATATGGGAAAAAAACACGTGTCTAATAGCACAAAAAGTATTAATAATGAAGATAAAACTTTTAGTTCATCATTTATATAAAGTCCGTTTGTAAGTACCATTCGCAATTTCGTGCATACGTGAGAATTTATGCTCATACATGTTAATTTTGCAAATTCTAACTCTAAGATGATTGAGTCGAGGTATTAGAAAAATAATCTCTTGTCTTTTAATAATTATCTACGATTTCATACTATATAAATAAAATACATTTCTAAGAAAATATTTATCCTACTTCTCTATATCTAAGTACCATCTCAGAAACTCAAAGGAATGATAATATAGTGGGGGATTTTCAGCAACGGGCGTTTTCTAACAATTCAACTGGAACAAACACTTTATAAGATATCCCAATGCTTCGAGAAAGACAAAATATGCCATATGAACATATAGAATTTGAGCATAAATCATTGAGAGTCCTTCGTAAAAGAGATATTTCATATTCTGTAATAACGACTCGTACGAAGCGCAAACTATGTCAGTAATGAGTAAGGAAGCAGTGTGATTATTAGAGAGAGAACTTTATGCTTTGGAAATAAGGTAGTTGATAACGAATAGATAAATATGGTAAATACAGTGTTCTGATTTATCTCAAAATTGAAAAATTTTCGAAGCTGTGCTTGTCATTGTTTGTGGAATCGTGGACTATATCTGCAAGAATCATATTGTACTAGATTCCTTTCAAGAAAAAGCATCACTACCTTGCGATTTAAGCGTTCATACCCGAGTAGACATTCACGTGATTACTGGAAGCAAGTAATCTTTTTGGAAAAAATTCCTTTTAAAGAATAGTGATAAGTCGTACTCATTAAATGATATGTCATTGAATACCACCTTCCAGTGAGCATTATTCGACGTCATTTTGGATAAACCCAAATGGGGAAGATTGAGCCCTACTTGTGGTCGTGGACACACACACACACGATTGGGTGTAATTCAAATAACGTGATACGTTTGAGACGTTCTAAAACTTGAAGACGACCCCTTCCTTGACTCTATTCCTGAAGCTACGTATCAACTGGTCAATGCTTGCCCATATATTAATAAGTATATTCAAGCCCTATTTTCAACACAACAGATACAACTTAGTCCACATTCTGTCCATTTACTAGATTTGTTGCATCAAGAATAAATATATGTAGGGTTTAATATGTGTTTGGCATCTCGCTCATTCTGTTCGTACAGTAGTAAATACAGATTAACTTTTGATACGGGTAGAAAAGCAGCCAGAAATACCCTTCCTCAGGTATTTAAAATGTGTTTGATTCGATTGCAGTACGTAATCTCTTCACCAGAATTTGAATTTATTCAGATACAATATTTTCCCCCCTTGCTTTATAAAGTAATCGTGTACGTTAAAGATTAAAATAAGATTGGGAGATTCGTGGTTGGGCTCAGTTATGTCTCTTTTTTAAAGTAATAATTATTTATTAATTTAGGATAGGTAGTGCAAAGACAACAAGTATAAGTGACAAAATTAGAGACACGCACATAAATAATATGGGCGGTTTTTTTGTGGAGAGCACATTCTTTCCTCAGTTGACCTGCATTAAAGATAAAGTAGTTGCTATAGGGCACTTCTACCGCTTAGGGCAGTCACAGTTACCATGACAGGAGCGATTACAATCGTTTATTTTTAGGAAAAAACAAAAACGCACACATTCAATTCTGATGAATTCTTCAGGTTGTTGCAATATTTACTCACACTAGAATTACACAAATATATATTTCCAATAATCGAATGAAATTACAACAATGCTTTTTTTTAACATTTTGTTAACTAAATATATACATCGTTTACTATCGTTTATGTACTATACAAATTAATAAATATTCTTATTTTAGTTCTTTTCCAAATTACTGCGGTATGTTTTTAATACGATTAATTCCATTGCACTTTTTTCCTTCATTTTTCAAAACGCTTCTAATCAATGAAAAATTTATAAAAATATTTTTAATCTAATAGAAACAGTTTCCACAACACAGATAAGCAGCAAGCCATTGTTAAGGGAGTGATTCAAACCACAAACTCTAGGTAAAAGAATATAATCAAAGTAGGCACAGCTTTTCGAAAAGACAAGAAACACAAAAAAAATATCATACCACAGGTTTGAAACACACTTCTGGAAAAGAATAAAATAAAAAAGGAGCAAACGAAATGAGAAGAAAAGAACGTGGGGGAGTGTGTTACCGGTTCAAAAAAAAAGTCCCTTAAAGTGTTCATGATTAATGCGTCTAGCTTCCGCAAACCAAAACAAAAAGAATGGGACTTCCACAACTACTTAAACGGCTGGCTCAGGAATCAACGTAGTATTTTGGTGGTTGAAAACTTATCTCCAGCAGTAGTTTAAAGGTTTTGTGATAAGGTAGAATCACTTTTCCGGTGGCTTCTCACCTGATAAATGACGTTTCAAAGGCCTTCCTTTGCCCCCAAATACTTTTGTTTGAAGTGCAGTTACTTTATCCTCTCTAAGAAAGTTTTGGAAATAATAAGGAAAACGATCTTCCACCACACCACGAGCTCGGACTAAAAAATCGTCAGACATCTACAAAGTAAAGTTATATTTTAACATTTCATTTAAACTCAATAGCTTTTCTTCCTGAGACCTTTAAATAGAACTGAAGTAATCCATGGATTCGACTAGAAAAACGTAAGCTTTGGGGAAATGTTTTGTATACTTTGAATATATCTTTCAAATGTGAGGGAATTATAGATCTCATTGGATTTAAAAGTACGAAATACAAAAGTTGTGTGGAAGAGAGAAACGGTTAAGTATAATAAATAAAGAATCCAATTGAATTTCACAGATAGAGTTTCAGCTTTGCTTCTAATTATATTTAAGAATAACTAGCAAATTTATTTTTAAGGGGACACAATACGATTCAATTGACAAAAATCGGTCAAAAAATCAAATTTAATTTTTTTTAGCTTAAATTATTCTTTATATACCTTTCTATAACCTGACAAAATTTTAAAGCTTTAAACTTAAAAAACACAGAATTGTGATAGCTGTTATGTTCGTTTTTATTCATATCCCTATCGTAAACCAAAATTTTAAGTTTACTTATCTCGGAAAGATAAAATAACTAGCCTGTCTTCATTTAAAATGCGAAGGCGTTTTTTCTATTGTGCCTAATGCTTTGAATTTATTTATTTTTTTTTTGTTGCAAATAGTACATTTAACAAAAGTTGATATGCATTTTTGAATCAAAGCAATACTTATTTTTTTTTAAATAATTAAACTCAGAATTTGTACATTTTTAAAGAAATTTTCAATAAGCATTCACAAAAAGTATTGTACAAATGCCAATCATGATATCGCAAATCCCATATCTACTTTTGTTATACATAGTTTGACTTACTTGTAAATCAAATTTCAAGCGTGTTGTAAATTTTTCTAGGAGGAGTAGTATTTTAAAATCACTTAAAAAATTTAAATTTTTTCCTAACAATATTAAATGGCTAGCTTTTTATGAAATTTGAGCACAAAATCTGTTATATATAGTATACACACATAGGAGGCAACCAAAAAAATTTTAAAAATCCTTAAATCAAAAATTTGTGCTTAAATCGTACCATGTCCCCTTAAGACGGTGAAATTGTTTTATAATGTTACCAAAGAGAGATTAATGCTTTTGAAATTATGTTTCTTTATGGAATTCAGATTATAGATACTGTCTTTGAGAGAGAGAAATAGATATTTCAAGTATTCATACTAATCGGATAAGGAAAATGGATACAATTCGAATGTATTTTATACTTATTTTATTGCAAATATATATATATATATATATATATATATATATACCCTTATAAAGAAATATTTTTAGATTTACATTGCAAAAACAAGCATCGGTCATATCAAGGCTCGGTTAGTCATAAACTGTAAGAAATATCAAAACGATAGGTATTTTTTACTGAAATATATTTAAATATATATAAATAGCCGTTATTCAGACGTTTCGCTAGATATTTCCTGATGTGGTAAATAGCTACATATGGTTCTTATATTAATGAAATCTAAATCCTACCGTTAAGTTTTCGATTGTATTCAAAAACTTTCTTACTGTCCTTGGTCCTTGATTTAAAAGGGACAAGACTTGAATTTCTAAGCCGGAAGAATAATTACTTTTTCTGTCTCTTCTCTATCCCCTTCCCCCTCGAAATTAAGTTAAGTAAACCCCATTTTATAGTGAATTTCTTCTAAAAAAAAAGAGTGACAGATTTAAAATTTGTAGGTCTATATTTCGAAAACGAAATTTTTTTTATTTAAAACTACCCCGTGATCCTTTCGCTTCATTGGTGTCAATTTCCATGGAGCTCATTCTTCCTGGATCTTTGCTTAAGAAAAAAAAAATATCTACCAAATTTCAAGCTTGTGGATCTAATGGTTCAAAAGAGAGAATTTTATTCATGTACAACGTCCCGACCAATAATCTCCTAGGCGTCAATTTCTGTAAAATCCATTCTTAGCAGATCATTACTCACCAAAAGAAACATGCTTGGCAAATATTTTTGTCTGTATGTTTAATAATTCAAAGTATATTTTGATAAGTGAGTGAATTATATACTGAGTGAGTCTTTTCTGCTGTGTACATGTGTATTTTTAGAGATAGATTAAATACTTAGTAGAGTCAATAGGTTTTAAGTTTTCGATGAAAGAGAATTTACAATTATTACAGCAATTCTTAAATTTTAAAAAATCAGATAAACTGATAGATATTTATGCATAGAATACTCTCAAACTAAATAAAATAACAAGGCAAAACATCGAAATCCTTGTGAAACCATGAACAATTCATAACAGAAGCAAGTGCGTTGCACCACTGTTCAAAAGCAGATTTCAAAATTCTTTCCTCTCAAAATGTCTGTATTCTTATACAAGAAAGTTACACTTCTAAATTATACAAGACGAAGCACCAACTAAGTCCAAGAAATATAGGATTTTCAATGGTTACTGTGGATGAGAAAAATACTCGAATGTTGTGTCTGCGAGATTTTTGAAGCGAATGCACTAATGTAGCTTTACGTCTGGCGAAGACTTATACTTTATCATCTGCAATAAACATTATATATATATATATATCTTTAGTAAGTAGTGTATCCATAACAACATATTTATAATACATCTACTGTAAGCTAAAAAAACAAGAATTAGTCCCAGGCCTCATATGTCTTAAGAACCGATATGATGCAAGGAATATGGCGAGAAATGTATAGGATACATTCGCACTTTCAACATTTAATTTATTTCTAAAAGTATGTTTCAAAAAAATATAAAAATTCGGTAATATTTTCATCTAAATAGGTAATTTAAATAATATAAATACAAAGCATGGTGTTTTATAGTAAAATAGGATCTACACTGTTGGCCACCGTAAATGCAACACCCTGAAGGAAGCACGCAAATAACATGAAATTTGCAACATGCATTAGCAGAGGTGAGATATGCAAATGATTAGAATTTCAGCGCAGACACACATCACGCACGCCTGTGGCGCCATATCAAAGCGCTATTTAAGGCTTGAAGATTTCGACGATTTCAAGTTCAGCAATTGTGTTTTTCTTGTTGTTTTTTCCAAAAACGGTCAGTTATGTCTCGAAAAAAACAACGATCAGATTTTGATCAAGTATCTGAGTTCGACAGAGGAAGGATAGTGGCCTACCGAGATTGTGAATTATCTTTCAGGGAAATCGGTAGTCGTGTTGGACGAAACCAAACAACTGTAATGCGAATATGTGACCGTTGGATGCAGGATGGTACGACAGACCGACGCGGTCGATCGCATCCACCTCAGTGCACCACTTCACGTGAGGATAGGCAAATTGTGCACATGGCGGTGACGGATCGCTCAGTCACATCACGAACCATAGCACAGCACATTGAGTCTGTAACGCATCAATCAGTGTCTGCGCGCACCATTCGATACCGTTTACAGCAGAGTGGTCTCTCCGCAAGACGTCCATTGCATAGTCTACCCTTGACGCAGAACCACAGACGTCTCTGCTGCCAATGGTGCGATGAAGGAAGGATGTGGTCAGCAGAATGGAATGAAATTGTCTTTACTGACGAATCACGCATCTGTCTGCAACACCACGAAGGTCGGATTCGAGTCTGGAAACCCGTGGAGAGATGATGTTGAACAGCTGCGTTATGCACCGCTCCACTGGTCCGGCACCGGTTATTATGGTATCGGGCGGTATTGGATATCACTCCCGCACTCCTCTAGTATGCATCGCCGGTACTTTACCAGCGCTATATCTCCGAGGTGTTGGAGCCAGTTGTCCTTCCTTACTTTCAGGGCTTGGCTACAGCCATATTTCAACAGGATAATGCCCGACCACACGTGGCACGCATTGTCCAAAGGTTCTTCGTCAATCACCAGATTGAATTGCTTCCCTGGCCGGCTCATTCTCTGGATCTTTCGCCGATAGAAAACATGTGGTCCATGGATGCTCAACGATTGACCCAGATTAAACCCCCAGCTGCCACACCAGATCAACTTTGGCAACGTGTTGGAGCTGCTTGGTCTGCTGTACCTCAAGAACACATCCAAAGTCTCTGAATCAATGCCGTGGCGTGTGGCAGCGGTGATCTCCTACACTGGCGACTACTCTAGCTATTGATTCTGGCAGGAACTACACTTCACAGAAGTCTATAATTTGATTCATTTGATACTTGGTCAACATGTTATCTACAAAATAAATTTTGTTGTGTTATCTCTTGTCTTTCTTGGTGTTTGCATTTACGATGGCCAACAGTGTATGTGTGATAAAATAAGTGCCGGGTGAGCCAAAAATTCATTCAAAATTTACAAATTCGTATAATAAGAAGAAATGATGATAAGAAGTGATTTGCAAGACAGAGGTCAAAAGAAAGGTCAATTTTTTTCTGGCAAAAATATTTTGATTTAAATGTTATAGCCACTAGAGAGCACTGACGTTGCGAAACATAATGTACAGGACTTCAGTACTCTCCATTTCTTTTCATTTGCAATAACAATTGTTCAATACAACAAAGGCGGCTCACAGCTCCCATTACAGCTGAATGTAACATATCTGAATGAATAGAGAACCTCACGACAGATAAAATCTTTAAGTTAGGCCAATGTCGACGGGCATAAATGGTACGCAAGTTATTTCAAATAGTCCCATAACCAAAGGTCATCCGGAGTGTAGGTGGCAGAACGTGTTGGTCATGCGATCTTACAAACTCAACCCATCACTCTGTGGTAGTCGACATGAATCGTTTTACTGAATTAGTGTAGTATGTAGGTGCACTATTCTGCACTAAGCTTATACTGATAATACACGTCTTTGTTTTAATACGGGCACGACTAAAAACATCTTTGCTGCTAAAAAAATCCGACTTCCTTCAGTGACTCTCCTAGTAAACTCATTAACGCGTCACTTCTCGAGCAGGATGTGTCATACCCACCGTCTAACTTTTTTCATCGCCCCTTCTAAAAATTTTGGTAAATGGATAGTTTCTGGTTTAGCTGACTTAATAGTCATATCCTTTGAGGGGCCTTAGCTTGTAGGCGAATTCTAAGTATATATTTTTGTGTATCGCATCTTCGGGTATGTCATGCCTTGCGCGTGAATCACACACAGTTACAGTTCCGAATGCATGAGCATGTTTTAAATCTGCCTTATGCTATGACATACTATTGTAGTTATGATAAAGAAATGGGATGTTTAAGTAATCTATTGCATGCAGTATTTAATAGATATAGTGCAACACACACACACAGTATTTTCAGATGAAGAAATTCTGTTCGTAGTTATTATGAGGAAAAATCAAATGATGAAGAGTATAACAGCAAGTATGATTCCTCCACTGAAAAGGATCTAGATTTAGAAAAGGGAGACACTTGAAAATAAATGTTTTATATGCAGACAAAAAAATAATTGGGAAGAATGTAATTTTAAAGGAGACAACTGGTACACATCTTATTCACTTTCAGATGAACTTTTGGAAAAAAAAAACTATTACTGGAACAATAAGAGAGAAAAAAGAAATTCCAAAATTTTTGAATTCCTAAATTTACGTTTGAAAATTGCAATTAGCGTATTGTATTTCCTTCGTTTTAAAATATGTATACAAATTTTACGGTAAAAACACATTGTAAACACCCTTGGGTATGACACACCCTACGCTAAAAATTTAGGTTATTTCTTTCGCGAGAGTGATGTCGGGTTAAATCTCTTGTATTAAAATTGTAAATTCTCAAACAATTATTATTTTTCTTTTTTTAATAAATTTTAAATTTTAAACGAACTTATAACTCAACCTGAAAATGTAGTAAAACGGTTAAAAATGAAATAATCAGTACAAAAACAACGTCTTCGCAACATATGTCATAAACATAATCGATACAAAAACTACCTATAAAATATAGCCCTTAAAAGCAATTTACACCACGCCTCCCCGCGCAAAAATAATTTCGTACCGAAAAACGTTTGGAAGGGGATAAGCTTTCACAACACGATCTAGAACCTTTCACCTCCGCTACAAATCGAGGGATTCCGTGGAATAATAAATAATGTCCAAACCTTTCAAGCACAATCTCGGTAGATAAATCCTTTTTTGCCATACTTTTTTTTCTATACTTCTCCCCCGGACATTTTAGGTGTGTTGTCAGGTTGCACGTGAACAGATTCCCCAAGGCTAAAGCAGAGTGGGTAAAAAAAATAGCCTTCACTTATACTAAACGTGAAGATTTTACGAAACCAGTTTTGATGCGTTTTCGGTGTGATTTTTTAGCTCACTTTTAGGATATGTTCCCCCCTTCCTTTATTCTTCTCTATCTATTTCACTCTTGTATTCTGTTACTTATACTAATAGAGTGTGAAACGCTGATGGGACCAGCGAGACCTCCCAGTTGTCTTTTTGATGGCAACCACGTGCTTGGTTGGCTTTCAGTGGACAGCGGAGATGGAGATAAAATACCCTAATAGCATGTTTTGGATATGGAGTATTTTTCATTTATGTATATGTTACCGTTAAAGTGTATATAATTCAGTTACTTCATAGAATAACTCTAGATATTTCATGAAATAACTAGACAAGTCAATTAAAGTATATAACAGATGAAAAATTATTTCGTACTTATCCTAGTTATTGTATGAGAGAAATAAATAATGATAAACCATTAAAGCGTTTTTTTCTAATGAGGCTGCGTATTGGCATTTTTTACCTTTGCAGACCTAGTTCTTTTCCCAAGAGCTGGTATCATTTTTGAGTGCAGGTGTATAGGCGACACCAATTGTCTCAAGTAATTTTGACACCCAGTTTTAGTAATTTTGACTCCCCCGTTTTAATTTTTGGCCCCCAGATGGAGGCCCCTGAGCTCGGACGAGGCGAAAATGAACTTCGGAATTTAATTTTGCCGAAATCACCCAAGCCAAACGGGCACTTCAAAGGGTTTTTTTAAATGCCGCATAATCATACGACATAGCCGCTGTCGATATTCTGCATCGTGAAAATCCACCGGGTCGAACCCGCAACCTTGGATACAGAAGGCCAGCGACAAACCAACTACGGCACCAGTCTGACCATTAAAGGGAAAAATAAACCATTTCAAAGTTATTTTATAAATTGATGGATCATAAATAGCTAAGACCTCTGGAAAAATAAATTTGATTCCTTTTGCGGATGATTAATTGATAAATAATAAGGTAAAGCAGATGATATAATTTATTATTGCTCATATTGCTAACGTTAGTTAAGCAAAAAGGGCGAAAAATAATATATGAATGTACAATTAACTTTTCTTCTCCTCGAACTAGGATATTACAATGCTGCAGTAACCAATAGTCACTTGGTACTTTTTTCTGCGCTGTTTTAGCACTTTTTTACTTCTGTTATCAAAGTTCATAATTCTTTCCATGTACAGTACTGTTTTTCTTTGTCTCACGCTTATATAATAAAGATTCAACCCTCTCTTGCATTGAATTTATCTTATTTACAGGTTGGTCTCCCATTTCTGCAAAAGTCATTGCTTAAAAATATGTTGCAAAAATATTTTTTTAATAATCCAAAATGTAAAACGCAATCTTACATACAACGCATAAATTCTATGCTTGAAAGCAGCAGAATGAAGGGAATACACTCACGCCATTGTAGAGCAGCTAAAAGCGTCTCAAAACTAATTAAAAGCAACTAGAATCATTTTTAAAAACTTTTGAGCGCCGTATTTCATACTTACGCGATCAAGTAATGGTTATTCTATAGAATGCCTAGTTAAATCATAGAATTAAATATTTGTATATGCTTTAACTGACTTGTTTAGATATTTCATTAAACCCACACTTCACGCGCGAAAAAAATGACCTTAACTTCAAGCAAAGAGTATCTCATACCCAAGGGGTGTTTACATTCTGTTTTTACCGTAAAATTTGCACACAAAGGTGAAAAAGGAAGAAAGGTCGGAAGTACAATATGTTTATTACACTTTTTATACATAAATTTAGTTTTTCTGTTCTTTTTATTTGGGCATTCAGTACATTGTTTATACACTCTTTTAGTCTTCGTCGCGAGTGAGTGCGATGTTTTTACTGGATCTTATTTATTTTTTAAATTTCATAGAAGCATTAGTTGCTGGTTTCTACATTCTTATGTAAATCGAAATCCAAAACATTTCAAAAATCAGCGTCTGGGTCAATGTTTAGCAGGTGGTTTCTAACTACTTTACAAAATAATTAGCTTATTTATTGTCGCAACGTTCAACAACGCAAAATTATTGTCATAGGCTAAAGATTACATTTTCTAGTCATTGAATATGATAAGGGTATTTGATCAAAGACGATAAGAACTCCCTCAGCTAAATTATCTTGATAGATTTCAGTAGAGGAATCATTCTTGCTATTATACTCTTCATGATTCGATTCTTCCTCATCATCCTCGCAAAGTCTTTTTTTTATCCGAAAATACTCGTGTATCATATCTATTAAATACTTTATCTATTAAATTACTTAAATATCACATTTCTTCATCATAACTACAATAATACGTCATTGCATAAGAAAGATTTTAAAGCGTAATCGTTTATTTAGAACTGTGACGGCGATTCACGTGCAGGGTATGACATACCCGGAGAGGCAGTATCCAATGATATACCTTTATTATTCGCCTATAAGCCAAGGCCACTCAAAGGACATGACCTTAAAGCCAGCTACACGAGAAACTATTCATTTTCCGAAAACGGTTTAGATGGATTCTTGAAAAAAGTTAGTCGATTGGTATGGCATACCATGCCGGGGTAAGTGCCGAGTTAAATGCCTAGTTATTTTATGATATAACGGATTTCACATTTTAAAGGTAACATATACATTATTTTAATATGAAACCTGGTTTATGTTACAACATGACACAACTGTATGATTAAGAATTGTAAAAATTGTAACTTTGTAATACCTCAACTTACGGTACCACTTCTTACCCGGTTTTCAAATTGTGTCGATGTGTCTTTTAAATGAGCTCTAACTTTAAATGGAGTCTGGAAAAAGCTGTGTCCTTTTTTTTTACATCACTCAAACTCGGGTAAAATCAGAGCCAGAGCCTGATGAAATTGGTAATGTGATTAAATAAGTTGCAACCTTGCCAGGTAAATAAATTTAGTAGATTGTGAGAATGTTCAAGAACTGCTGGATTCCCTCAATCAAGAGGCAAACAATTGATAAACTTGTCGAAATGCATGAATAAACAAGACATTGAAGAACTTGAGTCTTTAGAGCCAATTCAATAAGACGATCGAATAGCGGCTTTGGGAATTCTAATGAAGGACTCAGTTTAATTGAAAAAGTGTTATAAATTTTATAAAATATAAACTACAACGGAGAGTGCATCTTTTCAACAACAAAAAAATAATTGTTAGCATGCTACAAAGACATTTTGCGAGAAAAACAAATCTCTCTCTTTCTTTTTGAGCCGGAAGACTACTTTTTTTGTTTTGCGATTTTGTATTTTTTTGTCATCTATGATTTTATTAAATATTTTATTTTTCTAAATTATTATTTTCTTTCGTCTTCGGTTTCCAAATAAAAATACTTTACCTGTACTTATATGCGAAATTATACCCACCTAATGCGGTTGAGACTCAATCCCACTATCCTGTAAGTTCAGGATATAACTGCATATGTACACTGGTGTCCAAAAGCTAAGCATACTTGATAATTATGTGAATAAAGGAAGAACTGTAAATCAGGATAACGGGAAACGTGATATGCGAGTGTAAAATGGTTATAAAATAAGGAAGCAAATCAAAAGAATGATAATAATTAATTTTATTCTTCAAAGTAGCAGTTTGAAAGAAAACTAAACATAGAAAGGATTCACACTTTAAAGAAAAAATTTAAGAAAACATTAAATAAAATACTGATGCTGCAGTTTAATAAGACGTGTGATCACCTCTGACCGCCAGGCACGTTGCACAGCGATTTACCATACTTGCTATGAGATGATGAATGAGCTGTGTGCTCAAACGGTTCCAAGCTTCTCTCTTCAGTTCTGTAACGGAGCTTGGTGGGTGCGAAAGGGCTGAAATTTGTCTCCCGAGCATATCCCATACATGCTCGATAGGATTTAAATGAAAGGAAGTTGCAAATCTTTCATATGATCATTCTGATTTTATATTTTTTTCAACTAATTAGAGTCTAGTTTTTGAAAGTAGACTAAAAATATTATTTGGTCCTTTATCATTACTTATTTTGTGTCTACCGGTTCTTATTTGGAATATAGCTCCAACAGATTTCCAAGAATTAACAGAAATAGTAGCCTAGCTTTCAATAAATTTACTACAGGATTTTGTTTTATCTTATATTTACTCTTTCTCTCTCTATATATATATGATTTTGCACATCAGAAAAGAAATATCTCTCTGGTTTGGGAGTGCAATCATTTGTAAAGTACAGCGAAAAAGAGGATACCAATTTTAATTACTCAAATATACATCCTCAACATTCCGTAATCAAGTAGAAAATGCTTGTGCAATTTTTTTTTCGTACATTAAGGCTCGAATAACTTAAGGGTTCAAACCATTTGTGGTTATGTAAAATAATTAAGCAAATTTTTTCTTTGTCTTAAAGAATGTATATTTATATAAGCTAAACAAGGCTACCATCATGTGTGAGCTAAGCATTTACCATTTTTAAAGCATATTTGCTTATAACGAAGACTTATGAATTGCACATTAAAAAGGAAAGTAAAATGATGTTTGGAACAATATAAAAAGCATTAATTTAATAAGTCTACTATAAAAAATCCGAACATTTAATCAATGCATAACCTTACTTAAAATTAAGATTATCAATAATTAAGGCAAAATTACCCAAAAATGATATAAATACTCTTCATGTTTGTTGTTGGAAATAAAAAGATAAGTAAATATTCATGATAATTCGGTTGAGTTATACACGAAACTTCCATAAATTATAATGAAAAACTTGCCCCTAAATTTTATTGATTAATTATTGTTTTTGATGTTTACATCTAAGAAATGTTGAAACGTTTCTGAGGAATAAGTGTGATGTTATATTAATAAATATGTTATAAAATTTAATACGATATTTTCATTATTTTTCTCATTTTATATTAGTCTTAGTATTAGTCATTTTTAATATATTTTCATTTACTATAACTAGTTGATAACTATTTTGCAACCATGAGTTGGTATTTGGGTGTTATCTCATTGATTTGTCTTGAACTTTCTTACTTATTTTTTTAAGAAATTCCTTTTCAACGTAATATGTGCGCAATGCTTTAACATGTGCGTTTTACTGTCGCGCAGAAAACAAGTCAAACTTCGTATACAGTAAAATATGTTTAATGCGTAAACGCTTAAGATTAAATATCGGTTAACATGAAACAATACAACGGTCTTACAAAGAACTATGTATTTTCATGCACTTTCCCCTCTTAACACGAAACGAAAATCACTTATCACGAAAAGATTTCTCTTCTGGGAAAACTTCTCGAAAACTGTTTGATAAAATTTCTGTACTACTGGAATATCTTACAGTTGCAGCAGATGATGATAATGTGTGTAGAGCCCCAACTATGGCAGACAAATACATTTTGGAGTTTGTTCAAAGCTTAAAAAATATGGATGCTAATTCTACGATGAAAATAAAATGAAAAATGCAGCTCCTGTTTCCACGTTATCCGAAAAGAGGAACATCATGGAAACTAAGCGCAGTTATTTAGAAGCAAATTCCAATGGTGGAGTGAATAATGAAATTAACGACATCAAACAGTTTGTTGACAATTTGATGCGAAAAAAAAGACAATGCAAAAAAATACCAGATTATTTTCTAAAATCTCAATAAACATTTTGTTTTTCAAAAAAAAATCTTTATTGTTTTTCCATTTATTCTTGTGAATGTTTTTGTTTCATTCATTTTGTATTAAATGCATGCATATATGCATATATGTGTTAATTAAATGTACTCTAATAAATTAATTTTGCTGAATATATGTTATTTTACTTCAATATTCTTTATCAAGAATTACTTTTATCACGAAAATATATTTTAGTACCCTCAGCTTCGTTTTAAGTGATTTTTATTTCATAAACTAAGAAGTATCTCATGGAGAGTTTCTGTTATATGAATTTACCCTTAAGTTATAGCTTTCACTTTATTCACTTTGAAATATTCTGTTTTCCAAGACATGCTAGCAAGTATTAAATTTCTCTACACATTTTTCTAAACCAAGTTTTAATTTTTTTTTCCATTCGTAAATTAAAAACACAACAATTAATTACACTATAAATTTAATATTGTATTATTCTACATAATTACATTCAATACAATGGTAGGCAAATACATTATATTCATCATGAATACCCCCAATAACAAAGTATTTTTCCAGTAAACAAAAAATAGTACACCATTTTAACCATTCTTTTGCTTCAACAGTCACGTTTCTCAATCTATTCTTTATTTCTAGCAATGCAATCCCACTGGGTTTCCCCGTCCGTGCCAGAAATTCATACAGACTTTAAATATTCCTAAAAGTCCTCAAACCCCTACCTTCTCAAAACCTCAATTTACTAAACTGTTTCCATTCGACATGGACGACTCGAATAAACGACAAACATCCCAAGCTTTCCGTGACTTTATTCCATCCATTCAATATTCTCGGGGCGAGCCTAAATAAAGATCGGATGGACCATCCCTTAATGACAACCCCTTTTGCCAGATATCTTCAAGAAATATCTTTGGTCATTAAGAGGTATCCGAGGCTTCAATCGTGCGCTGGGCAGGAGAATTAATAGGTAAACCAATAGTTGAGATGGGATTTGTCAATGGTGGAAGGTTGACTCTGTTTAATTGTGTGCTCATAAAATTGTACTTGAGTAATAGTGTAAAATGTTAGGGTGCTAAATCCATTATTTGAATGCTTTATTTTAATTATGAAACAAATATTTTAGCTCAGTAACTGTATGTTATTATAAATAGTGTATTTAAATTTAGCTGTATAAATGCTTGCTTTTATAATTTAATATTAATTTCTTACTTGCGGGATGTGTTATCAAAAAGGTTCGGAACAAGAAAGTGAAATTTTATGAGCAATAATAAGAGATAAAAATTTAATACAATGTTTTCAAAATCTGCAGCTCTACAAAAAGTTACTGAATACAGATGTTTGCATTTTTCTGATTTGTGTACAAAAAAAAATAATGTGTTTCTGAAATTAGCCATGTATATGAAAATTATACTGTGTTAAGAAAGGAAGTTTAAAATTATCCATGTTAATGAAAATATGTTTCAAAGTCGATATTTTTTGTTCATAACTTCCTAATACATGAGTTTTGAAAGGAAAAATAACTCTATTCTTAGCCTTTTTAAAATATTATGGTGGAACAATAATTGTCCACTCTAATTTTAACTTTAAACAAAAAAACTTTTATTTTTTAATTAAAACTAATTTTCTAAGTTCTGGAGGGACATTGAAAATTAAATCGCTTATCATAATTATTGTACCTGCCAGCCCCAAAGCAGCAGAATACCCTCTAGCGACCAATTATCTTTAGTAGAGGCCAGGGGAGGAGAGAATGTGGTCCCTTACAAAAAACCATCCACGTGCCTTGCTCAATTTTTTTTGTTAAAGATATGTGTTCTTTGTGTAACATAACTTAAATTAACAAATAATTGTTGTAAAAGATACTTCACTGAAGGCAACCTTGAATTCGCCACATTTAGTTTATTCGTTTACTTCTCGAACTCTACAAACTAGTTTTTAAAGAAATTAATCTTGATAACGAAAATTGTACAACTAACAATGAACACATAGTACTGTGGGTTTTTGAAAGTTTTTCATTATAAATTTTTGTATTTGCTAAAAGTATTTTATTATGAAATTTATTACTTACTAGGGGGATACACCCCCTTATCTGTCGAAGGGTGGACCAGCCCCCATTGTACAAATTATACAAATGCTCATTACTCAAATTGTAAATATGTAATTACATCTTAATTGTACCTATCAAAAATACCTTTGAGCTTGAAGTAGTTGATTGAACTGAAAATTGCGCCTTATTGCCAATTTCTAACCAGAATATTAAGCAGGACTTACCGCATTTTTTTTATTGTTGTCATGTGTAAGATAAGTAAAGAAATTTATTACATCTCCACGGAGAACTTTTTTTGATATAGATATTTTTGTTTTAGCTTAAAAAATGAAAAAAGAAGAAAAGATTATGGTTTAACTATGGATGTCTAAACTATGACCGCTTGTGGGCCGCATTGCAAAAATATTTTTTTCTGGGCAGCACATACAATATTATTTTTAATAAATTGAAATAAAAACTCTAACTCTATGTAGTTTTATTAAAATAAATTAACTTATTTTTATTGTAATTTTTAAAACTTGAATTAGTCATGAATTGGTACACATTTATTTTAAATTTGTAAAAGTTTCGTTTAATTTAGTTTGGATTTCATAAGGATGGGGAAAAAATCAATTTAATAGGATGAATAAATTTGCGTTTGTGTTGAACAAGCAAATCGATATTGGGTTCAATAGACGAAGTCGCAATTCTTAATGCATTTTCAAGATGTTTGTCAGTGATCTGTGTCCTATTTGTGTTTTTTTGTAAACTTCATTCTTGGAATATAACTGTTCCTAAATATAAGTACTGCCAAAAGTTGAAGACATTAATAAAGCATGAGTGTAAAAATGAGAATATTTATCTCACCATGTAGGTAATCTTTATAAAACTCCAGTTTAGTAACATTCCCAAACTTTTCTTTCAGTTGAATGCCACTTAGCACTTTAGACAAGCATGTTTTACCAGTCATCAACTAGTAAAATGGCGTAAATGTGATAATAACTCAAGAAAATATATCCAATCTGTATATAATGTTTAACATCTTTATAAAAATCCGATAATTAGTAAATGGTATATTTCATAAGTTAATTTACAATTCATGCTACTTAAAAGTTTATGTTATACAAAATAGTTGTTCTTAAAGAATCGTTTACCTAATGCTCCACATATTTCCAAGCTATTCATATAATGTGCAAAACATATACAAAACCAACCAGTCTTAAAGACACTCTCATTCAGAAACTTTTTAAAATTTGTTAACACAATCAAGAGAGAAATAGGTTATTGAATTTATTTTTCAGTAATGCATTGAAATGTAATGGGCTTCTTTACTCGAAGTAAGGATAATCAAGAAAATTGTTTAAGAATTTTTGGTCTAGACACATTTAGCTTAGCTTGTCTGCTGTAATACTGGATGCATTCCCATTGCTTATAAATAGTTTGAAATGTTTTCTTATTACCAGAAAACACATTCCGATTTTTCTTCACTTTGCTCTTTCATTTTGAATTCGGAAATAAACTATTTAGTATAGAAAATTTTGAAGTTCGAATTTATACTTAAAAGCACTAGTTAGATAAATGTTTGGCATTATGATGAGCGTGATCATCATTTTTATGATGTTTTATGGTATTGTATTCCGACTTAATACTCAAATTTGCTTGTTATACAGGATTATTCATAATTCCTTTAAGGTTTCGGAGTTCTGTAGTAAAAATAATAAGGCGAATGCAACACAAAAAGAATGTATGGAAGAATACAGAAAAGATTCAAGTTTTATTTACATATTTCCCAGGTCTTCTATACGTGAACCCTTAATCACATGGCACACATCAATGAGATAGTACAATTTCCGCTTCACTCTATTTAACATAGTACTGTCAACCAGAGACGTCTTAAGACGTGTTCCAACTGGACCGGATCCCAGGGCCTCGGTCTCAAAGGCAGCTTCATCTCGTTCTCGACTCATCCTTAATAAGATCATGATTCGAATAATTTGAATGGCCAAATGTTATTTTCGGTTATGCTCTCTGAAGAACTGGAAATTTCGGACGATATGCCAATTGGATTTATGTGATGACCGTCGTCCGTGTAGAGGTCTATCACCAAACACACTTATTACGCATTCATTCAAAAGATGGTAGTCGGTCGAGCAGGTTTGTGTGATTGCTAATAATGCATATTTATTCGTTTCAAGTTATTGTTTGTGCGAATATTTGGCAGCGTATACCACTTCATCTCTACTTGTAAGTTTCATAGGTAGGATCTACATTTGTGTATGGGATGTGGCCAAGGTAGCCTAGTGGTGAAAGTATCGGATCGTGGCTGGTTTGTCACGAGTTAGATCCCAGTACCACTAAAGACCCGCCATGTCGCGGAGCGATGCACGTTAATATTATTGAAAGCTCAAACGTCCTCCCGTTGGTCTCGAGGGGATGCCAGCTCAGGTTTGGTCCTCATCCCTTGACCATGGCTCAAAATTTCGAGGTCCGTCGCCAAAAGCCCTCGTGTAGTTAAACAGTGTGACGTTAATATTCACCCACTCACTTGTGTATGGGTTCAGGTCCTACGTTTGCTTATAGCCCATGACCTCAAAATATCTTAAGACGTCCCTGCTATCAACGTTATTGACAGCATTTGCCATCCTTTCATTATCCGTGCTACCCGAAACCTTGGTCTTTTACATGAAACCCAAGCTGCCGTACTCTCTTTGCCTCATGATGTAGCAGAACTGCATTAAAATTATAACACGTGCTATCAATAATATTGATAGTACACTGTTGACTAGAGTGAGATAGAACTGAATTATGGGATTGATGTTTGCCGTGTGATCAAGAATTCCCATAAAATACACCTGTAAAATATGTAAATGAAACTTGATTTTTTTTTCTTTAATATTCATATGATATTTTTGTTATGTTGTTCTTAGTTTTTTTACTACTGCTTTCCGAAACTCTTTGGCGAAAATTATTAATTATCATGTATATATAAATATTGCTAAAATTAAAAGCCCATTTGAATGATTTATACTTTACTGATAGAATTAATCTTAATTTCATAGTCGTATAATTTACTAAATTTATTTTAAATGTTTGTTGATTCTACAATCTAAAATTTTTGAAATTTTTTTTGGATAAAAATGCAAACTTGGATGTTTCTTAAGTTCCAATATTATGATTAATGTAACAATTAAGGGCACTGTAACAATTTAAGGGCAAATCAATCTTCTTTAATTTTCACATAAGTGGATATAACACCCATTAGCTCGATTTACGTAATTTGAAACGCCTGTATGCCTTCTCTACTCACTTAAACAAATACAAATCAGTATAATTTAGCTCATAAAAGCGAGGTGCAAATAAATTGAACATTAATGGAACTCATTAATTCAATAACAGAATCCCTGTTAATGATAAACCCGAATAAAAATGTTAATCAGTTTATGAACAGCCTCGACTGTTACATCTCTGAACTCAGCGAAATCCGATGCAAGGAGCAACTTAATTTAATATTCTCCGGTGAATTTTCTCGTACCTTAGTCATTAATGACTTAGCAGAGGAAGAAAGCGAAAAAGTATATACAGAAAAAAAAAATCGACAGACTTTTCTAAAAGAGGAGACGAAGGAGAAAAAAAAAATTAACAGTGAAAATACTTAATTTGACCTTCTTTTTAATTGCGAACTGGCAAGAATTCTTCCCCTTCTTAAAAAGTCCCTTCCTTCATTTTTTTTTATTTTAATTTTTTCCCCTTCCCAGCCCATCAGAACTTGGTGTAACCTTACGCTTGTCATTATGAGTATGAAATTGAATTTTCAAAGAAAAACTCAGCGCCCATGAATACAACGGGAACCCTCTCTCTGCCGCTGAACTTTGTACCTTTTCAAGTAAAGACTATAATTACTTTTTCTTGGCGTAAGAAAAGAGTTCCCCTTCTCGGTCGCTAATGATGCCCTTTTGCTTCGTGACGTCACATCATCAAAGAATCAAAAAAGGGTAAAACTGGAACTTGAATAGCGATTTTCGTGAGAGTCATGCTTAATTATGTACAGCAAAGAAAACCGGTTTTACTTTTCTGTGGGAATCTTTTACAGCGCTTAGGCTCTGTCATTATCATGACAATGATTATAAATGAGAATCATTTCTAACTTTTCAGCGAGAAATGAAATTAATCGTGTTTTTGATCATTTGTTTCGCTGGTGAATGCATTTTTTCATGAGCTGGAGTAGAAGAGAGTAAAGTTTACTCTGTCTTTTTTTATTATTATATTATTTTTACTTGAAGAATGCTGTAGAAGAAGGTGTAATTTAAATAAATAAAAGTGTAAAATGATGCAATTAAATATTTTATTTTTTTATGTACAAAAGAAAAAGAGGAAAGTGCTTCTCATTTTTGAAAGAAAAATTAATTAGTTCGCAAAAAACTTTTTTTTGTTTTTCTAATTTTAGAATTTCATTTGATTTAAAGAGAATTCTGTCTTATTTTTTAAAGTATTCTTTTATTGCGTTTAATTTGTTTGCTCGAGAGTTGATTAAATTTTTATTATTATTATGGAGCAAAGTTTATTTCCTTTTGTCATAAAATATTTTCTACTTTTTTAAATAAATATTTTAAAAACAAATAATTTCACTGATATTTCTTATTTTAGAGTATCTGACTACGATCGGAGCTGTCATTTAGTAAAAAGATATAAACTTTTTTTTTTAATATTTAGTTTTCAGATTATTATTACAATATAAAATAATTTAAATGCAATGTTTTTGCAAAAAAATCAATCTAGAATTACCTACTTTCCAAACATTCTCTTTTTATTAAAAATGCTTCTATAATAATAATAATAATAGTAATAATATTTTCCCTAAATATGGCTAAGTCTTCTGAACAGAGCCTGCATTAGGATTTTTTAAATATGTATAAGTTATAAGTGGTTTTATATCCGTATTTTAACACATTATAGAGAAAAAATTTTAGCATTAACTCTGAAAATTAAGTGAATTTTTCAAAGTTTCCTAGTTGAGGCTCTCTGGAGAAGTCTAAGCTATGTATAGAAAAAAAATATTATTATTGCAGCATTTTTAATAAAGGGACAAGTTTTGAAAAAATAAGCAAATCCATGTTCATTGTTTGCCAAAATATTGTAATTAAGCAATTTTTTTTAATAATATTCTGAAAACAATTTTATGTGCTTTTTCTAATGTAGGTCAAATTAAATTTTTTAAAAAAATACCATTTTGTACGCTTTGACAAAATTACAGTTCCTACCGTAGTTGGATACTTTTAGGTATCCGACTACCCTAAAATTTTGAATTTTGCCACAAATTGACAATTTTTTTTTTGATTTTATTTTACAGGCCTTCTTATTAGCTTTATAAAAATACCAAGTTAATCATTTTCTGTTCACTAGAACAAAAACTACAAGTGTTTTAGTAAAAGCAGGTGCCATTACTTTAAGCAAGATGTCACACTTTAAAACATGTTTTACTTGAAATGTGATTTTTTGAAAATAATCAAACGGGGTTAGCGATTGCTAAAAAAGTTTTGAAAATAATGAACTGTGAAATTTTTTGTGTAAGTTCTGTATAATAGTTGAAGTGTTTTAAACTTCAGATTTATCAATCACTGTTTTATTATAAAATTTACAGTCCCTTATGTGAATATAATCACTGTTTCTTTAAGCAATTTCATATAGTAACTAAGATAAAGTGCTCTAGTTATTGTAAAAATTAAAATTCTCTAATCCTGAAGGTCATTTCGACACTGAATAACATAGCAACACATCAGATTTGAAAAATTGAAAATTTGTTCATAAACCTTTGGTACAAAATGGACTGCGTTTGTTATTTTTTGTAAGTTTTTACCCATTTTTTTCCATTTTAGTTATAATAATTTATTTTTCTCTTCTTAATTTTAGCATATTTTTCTTTAAATGTACTAAAAAAATCTAAAAAAAAAACAAACAAAAAAACACATATCTCCATTAAAAAAAAAAATGTCGCAATCAGTCGGATATTTTAAGAGAAATAAAATTATTTTCTTTAATTTATTAAAACATTGTAATAATAATAAAATAAAAACTGGCAGTAATATAGCAATAAATTTACATTTAGAACAATAAAATTATATTTTCTTATAGCAATTGGATAAATTCATATGACGTCATAGTCAAATGATAAATGCACAATCCCGTGTTTCCAACCAATTACTTCACTACTTCACGTGATGTCACTGTCGCTAATAAATGCAACCAAATGCATCCAACTAATCAATTCTACCTTCTCGCTGTTGCCAACTTCTGATTTTTGCTGACACTTTCTTTTAAAAAGTTGTTATATTAGTTACGAATAATTACTCACATAAGTAAAACAAATGCAGTTAGTAGTCACCCATCCGGTATAGTGTTTAGTGACACTGAATGCTGTCCCGTAGGGCATGGGGACATTCTAAATAGCCTTCCAGCCGCAAGGCCTCTCGTGAGGTTGGTGAGATTCCCCTAACCCCACACTCAGGATATTCTCTCTCAGAATTAGGGTGGAATCGAGCTAAGCCGTACTGTCATCTGAGTGGTGCTCATGTCTATGGCGAACGACAGGTATACATCTAGCCGTGTGCCATGGTGGGTTTCGTAGGCTTGTATCTGGCGTAGTCGTGATCAGATGGCATAAGAAACAACATCAAATTTAGTTGTTATTTTTTTAAATTTTGCTATATGTTTCTTAGGATCTTAATTATTAGACATAATAACCCAATTATTAAATTCAAAACTAGTTATAGATAGTACAAGAAGACGAACAAGTCTAGGCCATCTTTGAATTCGTTCGAAAACGCGTGATTACATTTATTATGTGAACGTTTAGCTGTGTTCAATGAAATTTATGAAATGCTTGCCAGAAATTTTAGAAACTCTTTTCTTTATGAGAGAAATATTTTTATTTGTAAATTTGACATTCCGTTCATTAGTACTAATGAAAGGTATAACAAAATCAATAAAATATTTTTCTTAAAACTTTTAAATTATTGGAATATTTCTAATTCATTTTGTGAGTCTGCAAGGCCATGTATTTTTCAATTATTTATGTAAAGTTGTGGTAACATCTGGTTACCCCTTACATCCAATCCATCTTGTTTATCTGTAAACCCGGCTAGATGTGTAAGAGGAACTAAATAATCCACAGACATTATTTCCAATCTAGTTTGATTTATTAATTCTTATTAACGAATATGAAACACACACAACACAATTCTAATTAAGGTATATAAACAAAGGTAGAGTGCAGAGTTGAGATACTCTAATGCGGGGATAATATTACAGACCCTCAACCGAATCTAAGACAACTTAAATACGCTCATTTACAACTACGTCGCACGCCAATAAACAGCGTTTACTTAATCAATTCTACAGTACCTGAATCCTTAATGCATCGGATCCTTCACGGGAAACTTCAGGCACTTTATTTGGCTTGATCAAATGACGATGGCTCCACGCTCTGTAATCTTTAATTCCTCTGCTTTTCAATCATCACTAAACACTTCTACTTGCACACATCAAATGTATCAACTTCAGCTTGTCAACAACTACGTGTCAACAGATTACTTGCTCCCTTCCTTTCCTTCACATTACTTCACTTAAATTGACATCTTACTTCAATCTCCTTCGACTCGCGAAAACCGAATTTATATAATATTCCTCATTTACATAAATCACGTTTGGTTTCTCGATGAATTTTGGTTGAAATAAAAATTTTGATTTAAAGGGGAAAGCAGATATTAGTAGAATCGCGTATAGATCCGTCACAAAGTTTTCTCAGAATCAATAGAAGTGTAAGGTATTTCATACGCAGATGTAACAATTGATATCATCCATTCAAGAACTTTCCATCCATTAGTTAATTTTCTGTTCGTAAAATATTATTTTTTAAAATAACCGTATTGCACAACTTATATGAATAATTGCGATTGTTATTTTTGAACTAATTTGTCCTTTAACAAAATAATAGCTGATGCAGTAGTTGTATATAGCGTTACACATGATTAATTTCAATAAAAATAGTTATTTTCTCTTAAAAATAATATTACATATTCTACAAAATGGAGCACAATTCTATGCAATTTCATTTCAATTGAAGAACTGCCATCTTGTTAGGCAAATTCCCTTAAAGTATTACTTAAGAAAAATAAATATTTAATTTAAAATTTAAGAACAAATAAGTTAGAAATTTTATTTCGATATACAATTTTAAACGAAAAATATATTACAGAAAATTTTCCAACTCGGAATCATATACAGTTACTACTGTACCCTTCCCAGTAAACTTCACTTAGTACCTTTCGTATGCAAATGACGGTTACTTAATTCAGCTGTCAGTGGAGAATATTTTAAATGAAGTCCGGCTTCCAGTCGATAGCACGAGGCTTCGATTGGGTTAATTGCTTTAAAATTAAATTAACTCCAACCCTTTTGTGCGGTAAACTTGCTCCTTTCCGATTTCTGATGGCCACACCACCATCTTACGAATTCATTATAGAGAGCTGGGAAAAGGTGCAACACTTTTGCTGAACCAGCTACCTTTAATTTGAGGGTATTGATCGCAGGAAAAATGGCTGTCTGTGGAATAAGATCATAAAATTGCCAGCCTGTAATTTGTTTTTGATCATTTATAACGCTGATACAGACTTCTGACATGTATGGAGTTATGCTAAATGTTTCTCTTTTTGGAAATAATAAATTGTTGTAGATTAAAACTATATTTAACGAGCTTTATACTGAAAATTTTGTAATTTTTAACTGCTAAGTGTGAATAGAGCATAAAACGTAATTTTGAGTGTATACTCTATGCTGTTTAGAAAAATTGCCAATAAACCTTAATTAAATAACAACACACACACATCTATGTTTAAATACTTATATACTAAATCGAGAGAGAATATTTTTTAATGAAACATATTATATATATATATATCTATATATATATATGAAACATATTGTAAATACTAAAAAACAATGAATACATCAAAAATGGACTTGATAACCTATTGTGACGTCGTCACAATGGAGGAGACACCCTTATTCATTGTAGGCTCGACAGCTGGGGACCACGTGGCTTTGGTGATATTGTGTTGTATCAGACAGCTGGACCGTCGGCGACGGTGTGTCTGGCGGACACTATGGGCCTGGCATCGCTGCATTATTTTCTATTCATGGGCAGTGATTGTACGTCTTGAATGCTGGCGCCTCTGCAGGCGTCGGCGAGGTGTTTGAAGTGCCAGATGTCAGCCGGGTCCTTGTCGCCGGGAACCTTTGAGAGGGACCGGACTTTTGTCATCTCTGCACGAATGGATGACGTGCAAGACCGTTGGTGCCGGGTGCAAAACCCTGAGGTCGGCCAATGGGGATTGATGAGGGGCGTTGAGTGAACCCGCCCCTAGAGTTTAAAAGAGTGGACTTCGGAAAGAGAAGATACTCCGGAGAGACTCCTACGAGAGATACCCAAGAGAGAAGCCTGCTGACGAAGGGAGACTCCTCGAAAGACTCGTGATAGACTCCCACGAGAGATTCCCGTAACTGAACCCTGCGGACGGAGGAAGAGACTCCGGACAGACTCCGAAAAAACTCCGAGAGACTCCTGATAGACTACGACGAGAGATTCCCGTAAATGAACCCTGCGGACGGAGGAAGAGACCCCGGACAGACTCGAACTAGGCATTCTTTAATAATTAGCTTAGCGTACATTTTCAATCTTGTGCCACGACCTTACACTATAAAAACCAGCCAAAATATTAGTAGATATGTAATCAATTGACCAAAATGAAGAACTATTACGTTTTCTAGAGCTATCACTGATTAAGGACTGTGAAATAGAATTAAGGTTACTTTGCAGTATTCTAACCTTCCCTTTCATCAGAAAACTTCGACATAATTGTGCAAGAAAAAGGTTGGAAAAACTTATATAGAAAAATGGAATCAAGCCTAATAGTAGCGCAATAAAAATTTCAGTACTCTTTGAAACAGATAAGTAATATGAATGGCTATTGAAAAATTGTTCAATGTTACATAATGAAACAAACATCAATCCAACATAAATATCTTAACTTAACAAAAAAAAATTTCAACTATTATAGTGTAATTATAAGTAATGCGTGCCAACTGCATGAAAAAAAAACCTGCATCATGTTACAACTGTTTATGTGTGGCTATATAGGTCTAAATTTAACTTGACACCATCTATATGGCTATATTCTAATAAATAATAATAAAAAATTTATTTATTAGAACACAATTGGTACTGTACAGAATAATTAAAAATAAATTGATAAGAATTATAATAAAATAATTGTTTCTATGTTTATTAATATATTTAAATAGAAAGCTATTTGGATATTAACATTTTAAGCAGTATTTATAAAACATTTTGAAATTATAATATTTTTCTGATTTATCTGAAATTAGATCATTATTTCTTTGTACATAGTTAAGGACTCTGTCCCAAGACTTCTCTTTTATCCCATATATATTAGTTTTTAAATTATTATTTTTAAAATAATTGTAAATAAAAATTTTGCTTTTTATAATTTAGAGTTTATTCTAATTAATTTCAAGTACTGAGGATAAAAACCAAATTTAGGAATATAATCTGATTTATTACTAAAAATATCTATATCAACTATGTATCTAAAAATATTATTTGGTTCAATGTCTATCTTTCCAATTTCATAGAAATATATACAAATGAGGTGAAATGAAATAATTGATAAAATAGTTTAAGATAATTGCAAATAAAATGTTTCTGAATTTTCAGTGATTAATTAGATAAAAATGTTTCAATATATGGAATTATATTAATAACAATATTAATGAATTGATTTGAAATCCATATATAAGTATGTCTAATTACTAGCTGTTGCCTCTCGCGTTACCTGTTTTTTTCATTTAAAAGTATGACAATAATAATTTTATAAGCTATTTTTATCAAAGCACTATGATTAAGCTTTTGAATGTATTGAAAAATATTCTTATAGATTTCGCCTCTTGATATAGAAATACAGGTCTTGAACTTCTAAAAAGGGAGTATACTTATTTCTTACGCCCTCGTAACCCGTCTCCTTCCGAGTCGATTTCCGCAAATACCGTTTTCAGCGAATTTATTAATTCAAAAAACGTCTTTATTCCCAATTTCAAATCTGTAGGAGGAATTGTACAAAAAAACGGAGACTTTTTTTATCTGTTACACACACCGCAAACTGCGCAAACCTGTTGATTTTTGGAAAAAAAATTCTTGGTAGATCACTACTCAAGAAAAGTAATGCATTTGTGTTAGTATTCAGGCCTTTAGTTTGAATGTTCAAAAACAGGTGTGTTTGTCTATATCGCCCAGTTAATCTTTGGAGGGGAGAAGGGTCGATTTTGCAAAACCCGTCCTTATCAAGGAAAGAAATATACCTTCCAATTTTCAAGTCCATAGATCTGATAGTTCCAGAAATCTGGTGATATGTGAGATAGTGAACAAACCGCTTTAATCCTATTTTCTAGAGAGATTATTCTAAATTATTGTTCTCAATTTCATGTCAAATAACTATAAAAATTGTTACAAATGTTTGTTTCTAATATATGATTCTAAAATTCCTTACTGAAATCGCATTAATGCAATATATGAAATGATAGTATCAATATTATGTTCAATAATATGTCTCTACACCATGAAAATAAAAGTATTTAAATAAAAAAACATATAAGGATATTATCGTGCTATAATGTGTTTTAAACTCACTTTAAAACTGTCCTACTTATTAAATGGGCGTCTTGTATATACTGAGAGTAAAAGCTTTTTTTAGTTTTGAAAAATGTATGCGTTTTTACTAAAAATAAAAACCAGTAATCATTAAATTAGCATGTTTTTATAATTACCATGATTTAGCATATTTTTCTAATTAACTTGTCCTGACTTCTAAATAAATATGTAGTATATGTCACGCTCACAAAACAGCTTATACTTTTTTCTATTTTTCTTCTCAGATGTCGTGTAACTTAACTTCATTAAGACATTCAAATTTCCGAAATAAAAGTGACTTTTACTTTTAGGCTTAGATTTATTTTTAACTGATTGATAGAATATATGAAAAAAAATATTTTTTAATGTTCTACCCATGGTGTAGAAGCATTATTTGCTATATGTTGATTACTTCATAAATATTAAAAACATTTTTCTGATAAATCAAAACCTTTTAAAAATAGAGATTGCTCCCATGTAGCTTTTACAATTTGTGCGTATCAAACTCTCCGAAAAATGTCAACTTAACCTAAATTTTATTGAGTGTGTCATCCTTCAAGATGTTTATGACGATATTATATTTTGAATAACCCAGATTAAGGGATATGAAATTTATATAAATTGATAGGCCTTCAAAGTATTCGAGGTAAAAAAGTATTCCAATTAGGAGGAAAAGTACTTTAGTAAGTTATGCATCAGCAAACAATAATTTTTCAAGACTTATTATTCATTTAGCCACTAGAAGTCTATTGATACATTAATTGACTTAATACTTTTCAATAGTGTTCTTTGCTCCACTTGTATAATTTTTTTTATTCAGATGAGCATGTTTGCATTTAAATTTTATTTGGAACGCAAATTTTACTTAAAAGGAACAAAATAGTTTAACTATAATTTTACAGAAAATCGTTCACACTTTATGGAAACGATTTTGTAATTCATTTTCCTGTTTGCATTTTGAGATAAAACTTTGGTAACTTGAGAACAATCGAATGCTAAAGTTTTCTTTTTAATTTGAATGTAAAATAAATTTATTTTAAAAATGGCTCCTGAAAATGATACATAGTGCGAAGGTTACAGAATTACGTTTCGCTTTCCAAAAAGAAATATTCGTATAAACAAATTAAAAAGCAGTGCAAAAATCTCAGTTATTGCATTTCAATCAAAGGTATTTATAATATATTAAATTTTGAAAGGGAAAAAGCGCTCAGAAAGTAAAATTGAAAGCATGGCCTCAAAAATTCTCCCTAAAACTGTTCAAACGCAGACAACTATTAAGAGAGTGAAGTCTCTGATCCTAAAAGAAAATTCACCGAATGAAAGATTTATTGTATCGGAACTAGAAATGTTTTCCAAAACTACAATTATAAATATTTATAAGGTTTTAAAGTTTCAACATATGTTTAAAACTGAATTTCGTCTCCTTTTTTTTAAAACATATTGCTGAAAGAAAAGAAAATTGTTGAAAATTATATGAAAAACACTTAGCTGCTAAAAACTGGAAATTTGTGGTAACACTTAATGAGGTATGGGCATATTTAAGTGACTGTAGTAAAAGAAGATCAGTTTTCTATTGTTCAACTGAAGAGAATGACCGTACAAAATGGCTCGTCAGTGTACAGTAAAGTTCCCAAAGGGATTCATAATAGTTGCAGTATTTTCTTTTAACGGCAAATTAAGGATCAAAGAAGTCTCAAGTAAAGTCATAATTAATTCACTCTACTATCAAAAGGAATATTTTAGAACCAATTATCGAAAAAATTCCAAGTTTATATGGAAAGAAAGCCTCTAGTCCCTAAGTCAACTTCCACTTATTTAGCAAAGAAAAATGCAGAAATAAAATATATCCCACGTGATGAAATGTGTTTAAAATCATCCTACTCTTCTGCAATCGACTTTTGTGCTTTCGTTTTATCAAACCGAGCCTTAGGAAAACGTTATTCAAGAACACTGAACGGATTTTGGAAAATGGTTCTTTTAAAATGGAAGTAAAATCTGCATCGCAATACTAAGAAAAAGTTTACTTGTATGAAAAATTCGAGCTACAGCTATTGTCAAGAACCATGGCTATCTGATAAAAGCAAATTTGTACAAAAAATACATTATTTATTGATAAAAATTAACTATCAAAATCATTTTCATAAAATAACTATGATATTATGCATCTGTGTAGATAATAACCATGTATATATATTATAATTACTTTAATAGAGCATATTTAAGCTTTCCCGAACTAAAAAGAGTTCGAGTATTTCTAAAGGGAAAAAAGAATCAGTTTAAAGCTGAAAAATATCCCATTTGTTTCATGAAATTGTTCATTTTATATATGTTTTAGTAGGTATTTTATGAAAACATTATTTTAAATCACGTAGAACAGTTAAATAATACATGTTGAAAACGGAAAACATATTTTAATGCACGTAAATGCAATATATATATTTATTAATCCGTAATTATATACAATTAGTTTCAAAACCTAAATTGAACTAGCCAAGATAGTAAAAAATATTAGCCTCAGTAGTACAATAGCAAACTTCTGGCCTTGTGAATCAAGATTGCAGGTTTAAATAAGTTTTGCGGCTAGCCAACCTTCACCTGTAATTTGTTTATACTCTGGGCTATAGGGAAAGTAGGGAATATTAAGAGAAATTTAAATATTACAAACATAAGTACAATACTATTAATATATAACGATAAAATTATAGTCTATTATTCATTACTAGTATTGAGTTAAAATCGATGGACTAAACTAGATGATAAAACAATTATTATGAAACAATTATTTGTATGCGTGTCATATAGTCGCTTATTGGAAAATAAAAGTGACAAATTTCTCGAAGATAACTTAAATAAAAAAAATATTATTTTCTGTGTACCAAATCATCTTAAAGCCTTCAATTATTTTTCAAAGTAGAGCTATACGAGTTAAATTCATGGGAAAGGATTATAAAATTTTTTAACTGTAAGTTGGTGGAAAATTAGATTATTTTAGATATAAAGGGCAATGATCAATAAGACAAATTAAGTGAAGGTTAATTCTGCTGAATTAAATAAAATATAATATATGGAAAATAATTTATATACTAAAGGTATGTTATAATTTTCAGGAAAATAATAAATTTCTTCATGCAAAGGAAATGAGTTTTCATTCAAATATGTATTATGTTTGATAAATATTTAAACATACTTAGAAAATCAATGAATAAAAAGAACTCCTATTATCATCCATAAACTAAGATTATTATAATTGCATGCTACAAATCATCGTATCTAATAACATGGTTATCAATAAAATTGATTATGGGGAGGTAGTATAACCGAAAAGTTAATAAAATACTTTAGATATAATTTTACTACGTTACCAGCGTGATGGCATGTGTGCGCCAAGGAATGATACCTTGAAAGACGACATAAACAACAAATAAAAAAAGCGAGTTTAGAAATATAATACGAAATTCACGCCTTATAAGATGACATAAATCGCCCGGCTAAAAAATTCTTAACGGTCGTAATAATTTATTAACTGATTCGGAAATTGAGTCGATAAATTTAGTCACAACCCGAAGCCAAAAAGATTCACACGTCCTAAAGGGCGAAATCACCAAACCTTAACGTGATTTGTCATGTTTTGAACTTCTTGTGATGCCTCGAGATACTGCTATATATTTTTCTTGCTTTCTTTGTGTTTATCGATTGAATAACGACATTAAAGGAATGTTAATTTGCAAAAATAAAAATATGTTTCAAATCTTTAAATCCCTTGTAAAGTTTTGATGTGAGACCAATATTGTAAAATAAGAAAGTCATTAATGTAATGGTTTGAGATGAAAGTAATTTATAATTGCATTGATAAAATATAAATTCAATCGTATGTATTTGTTAGTTAAAATATGAATTAAAAATGAACTGAAAAATCCAAAGTATGTTCGAATCTATATTGCATGCATAGTTTTAGAGGTATTTAATAAAAATAATTGCCGTTATATGCATAAACGAATAATAGCTCATCATGTAAATTAAAATTTTTTCAAACAAATAAAAATAGGTTATGAATTTTAGATTGCTAAACTTAATAAAAATTATAAAACTTTTCTACCTATGCATACATGTATAAATATTGGCCATTTTTTTATTAATCGTGAAGTAATAAGTATTTTCAGATGAGTTACATCTTGAACTTTACATTTAATTATTTCATTTAAAAGACAAAAATATTTTAGTTTATATTTAATAAATATTTACCGATAGTTTTAATTTTTATTCATTAAGCCTATTTCCTTTGTTACGGTTAAAGAAGTGAGGCTTAACATATGTTACAATTGTATTAAAACGTAGGAAAACACTATAGAAAGCGCACTTAACCCAAGGGAACTTCTAGTAGGACATACACATAACTGTTATACTAATTAACATAGTTATTAAAAATTTAGAATTGTATAGATAATATTTGATTTCCAAAGCATTTTTTTAATTTTTTTTATTCTAATCTCTTATGAAGTAAGGAAAACTTGTCATGGACCAAATAAACTCCAAAACAAAAGTTTAGCTATCATTTTATTTAATGATAATTTTAATCCATGACACTCTTTCAGTTAAAGTAGTTTTTATGATAAAAGGAAGTTCAAAGAGAGTGTTAAATTAACATATACACTCGAATAAAATTTATCTAATCGCATTCCAAAAAGGAAAACATATTTATTACAATTGACATTCAACAAATTAATTCCATTTAATTTGTGAAGCAAATAATTCATCAACAAACAAGATATTTTAATTAGAGGGATCAATAATCTACACTTTGAGTACGTTTCATTCTCAAAGGAGTTTCAACAAAATAATATTTTACAAATAATCCGCTTGCAAGTAATTCAATATTATTTTTAAACGTTTATTTTAAACTTTTCTTGAATTTTCATCGATGAGAACATTCACAAAGTAAAATTATGTGTTCCTTTCTCAGAAGTAAAATCTTATCTAAATAGATATTGAGCCTTTATCCTTTTAACTCTTATAGCAAAAGAAAATTTAACTTTTAAGTAATCCTTAAAGATTTTTCCCATAATTTACTAATATGTATCCCCTTTATAACACACGTTAATTGTTGTCGTGTGTTTCCTCCCTGGATATATATGAAAAACGAGAGATAGATGAACATAAACAAACAGCACAATCGCAGAATATATGGACTTTATTATACAAACGATGATCTCAGCATAGAACTGAAGGGGTGCGCTGCTTTCCATTCGAGACGTGAATGCATTTCAGGGGAAAGTCTGACTTCTTTTCTCGAAGATCCAAGCCTTAAGTGGGATTCGAACTCAAGCCCACTCGATTACAAGCCGAGTGTCATAACCACCATACTGGGTGGGGTGGCACATGTTAATCGATCAACGATTTAATCGTAATAAGTTGATAGTATTGAATCCAAATAGTAGACCTATTTCCTACCAAAGTAGTAAATTTCCTAACCAAGTTTTATCCATTTCCTTGAATAATTCCTTTTTAGATGTAATTTGATTTCTATTTATATTTTATTTAAATAATTATTAATACATCAATTCACTTCATCAGTCAAATAAGCATGCACAACAATTTATATTATCTTTCTTTAAGAGGACACAATTCGGTTCAATTGCAAAAATCGCTAAAAAAATCAAATCTAACTTTTTTCTTTATATACTTTGTATAACCTCCCAAAATTTGAAAACTCTAAGCTTAAGAAAGGCAGAATTATGATAGCTTTTACGTTTATTTTTATTCACATCTCTATGGCAAATAAAAACTTTAAGCTTATTTATCTCAGAAAGATAAAATAACTAGTTTATCTTCATTTAAAATGCTAAGGTTTTTTTTTATTGTGCCTAATGATTTGAATTGTTTTTACCAATTGCTAATAATACATGCAACAAAAGTTGGTATGCATTTTTGAATCAAAGCAATACTTATTTTTCAAAAAATAATTGAATTCAGAATTTATAAATTTTTTAAGGAATTTTCAATAAGCAATCATAAAAAGAAGAATTGTACGAATACCAATCATGTTATTGTAAAACCTATATAAACTTTTCTTATACATAGTTGGACGTACTTGTAAATCAAATTTCATACGTGCACGTAAATCTTTGTAAGAGGAGTTGCATTTTAAAATAACTTTAAAAAATTTAAGTTTTTTCCTTAAAAAATTAAATGTCTAGCATTTTATGATATGTAGAGCACAAAATCTGTTTTACATTGTAAAAACACATAGAACGTAAGAAAAACAATTTTGAAAATACTTAAATTAAAAATGTTTGCTTAAATCGTGACATGTCACTTTAAATTTGTTTTGTCTCATCCTACATAATTACAACCAGTAAAATAAGTGTCAAAATTCCTCTGGGGAAAGGTATCTTAGCAAGAGTTACATCAAGACTTTCCGAATTTCGGTATTTCCTATCTTGGCAAGTATAACAAATCGAACTTTTTTCCAAAAGGGCAAGTTCCCAAGCAAGTTGGCTGATGATATTTTAGTTCCCAAGAAAAAAATTATTTTTTTTATCTACTTGCACCTAAAGAGCTTAACTTCCAACCTTTTAACTGTAATGGTTTTAAAACGAACTAATCCTATCTGTTTCGGATCTTTAAAGGGGCTTTTTAACAGAAGGAAAATAGGATGGATAAAAGAAGAAAAAACAAGTTCGAAAGGAGACAGAGGAGATAAAAAATAGAAAATGGTTGTTTCTACCGATAAGGGGAGAATAAGAACTTTTTGAAGTAAAATGTTCTATAGAATGTGTTCCAAGACTCCCTGTACCTCTTAGGAGTGGTAAAGTGTCTTGATTCTGTAATCTACCTTTTTTTGTAAAGGTTTTTAAAAAAATCTGAATAAACAAGATTCCCTCATAACTGAAAGTATATAACAGCAAAAGAAATAAAACGATTTGTGGAAGGTGTTATTAATTTTTTTGATTTAAAATGTAAATAGATAAAGAAAAAATGAAAATGATGAGAAAGTTTTAAATATGGCAGAAACAAATCTAAATATTCATCAAACAATTTACTAATCAAGTATAAAGAAAGATTTGGGAATTCTTCGTCTTTGAATATATGGGTTGTAGAAAACTTTATCTCTTTGTTTTTTTTTGTTTTTTTTTTTATATTTCGCTAAACGAGCAGCTTATTTCTTTAGCAGTTCGCTTATTTTCGCTTCATTTATTTGTATGAAAAAGTTGAAGAAAGAGTATATGGTCAAATGATGAGCTTTGGTCATGTGAATGTATTATGTTTTTTAAAGGGAAAAAAATTAATATTGATTTATATCAATAATTACGTTACAGGGTGATTGTAATTATAGTTCCACTTTCAAAATAACGTAAAAAAAGAGCCAGTAATCAGAGTGACTTCAAATTTGAACTGAATACACTAAAACAAAAAAGAAGGGAAACAGTATGGCACTAGAAAAGAAAAAAGGTCCATAGTGTATCAATAGATGGCACTGTAAGCATTATAACGAAAGTGGCTTCTGCTACAAGTAACGTTTTTAAGGCTTTTTTCAGCTTAAGTGAAAGAACAGGGCCCTAACTCGGAATATTTCTTCAGATATTAAAGTACTCCAACATTAATATTATATTCTGGCTTCACTATCCTGTAGAGAATCAGGTGCTACTTTATCATACTACTCTCTTTAATCCAAGTTGACACATTTTTTTCTTTTATAAAATGTGTTCCGCAATTTTTCTCCTATACCTTAAATGCTATCCCTTTACATGTTAAGGCTACAGTGGACAGTTAAAATGTGGAAAATTGTCCAAAATATCGAAAATTTTTTTGCCGATTATAATATTTTATTAGCCTCTCTATCAAACGCAGAAATTTTTTTTGGTTTTATACATTTTTTACTGAATTATAGGGTAGTTTTGAATTAGTCATCCATGACCACGCCCCTTTGTTTACATTTGCAAATGTCATGCTGTTGTAGCTGTCATGCACTTTGACAGGAAAATTTTTTATTTACTGTAGACAAAGCCTCACTAATTTTTATTTTTAAATATTAATTTATCAAGTTCAGGTTGGCAACCCTTTGTTTTAACTATATCTGAGACCTAAATTGACATTATTTGTTTACCATTCGTTCAAACTTTGGTTTGCATTTTTCGTTAAACTTTTCTCAAAACTTATACTGATTTTACCGAAACAAAAAGTTCTTTTCAGAACTAAAGCTCTTTTTATATCGCATTTGTTGTTTAAAATTATTAGTATGGATCTTATATCATCGAGATATAGAAAACCTAAGGGTCGTCCTACCAAAAGGAGGAAGATGTTGTCTGAAAACAGCAAGAAGCGATGGCGGAAATCTCCTGAAACTGTTGATGAAAAAAAGTTTTATATTACAGAGGTATCCATTATCTGACCCAAGTACATCTTCCCAACCTAAGGCAAGTTATATTTTTACCCACAAGGCTGTGCTTTCTGAACTATTGCAAAAAGTTCCTTGCAAATATTGTACAAACTGTGCCCTTGTTATAAAACAACACCAATCCATGGGATATTCTAGAAAAATGGAACTTTTATGTGAATCATGCCATGAAAGCTATGGAAGTGTGTATTCAAGTTTCCAAGAGGAGTCTAAAAATTCACATATTAACAGCAAGATGGTGAGTGCCTTCCTATCCATAGGCAGAGGGCATGCTGCTTTGGAAACTTTTTCATCTGTGCTCAACATGCCAACAATGGACAGAAAAACATTTGCCAAATGCATGCACAGCTTATCGGTTAAAAACAAAGAAGTGAAGAAAAAAATGCTCGAAATGTCACGTCAATCAGCTACAGAAGCTCACATAAAAGTTGATTCTTCTCTAAAATATCAGGAAATCATTGATGTGAGTGTGTCATATGACGGTACATGGCAAAAGCGAGGACATACATCTAACCTAGGATTAGGAATAATCATCGATGTCCTTAGTGGACTTGTTCTTGACTTTAAAGTATTGTCGAAATACTGTCATAATTGCATAATTACTGGTCGAGATATGAGAGCCGATACTGCGGAATTTCACATTTGGCAAAAAGGACATAGGGATGAGTGTGACAAAAATTTCGATGGAACGTCTGGAGCCATGGAGATGCATTCTGCACTAATTATGTAGAGACGGTCAATAAGTGATTGCCAAATGAGATTCGTTTCCATGCTAAGTGATGGCGACTCGTAAACTTTTCAATTTTTGTCAGAAAATAAAGTATATGGTTCAGGGGTAAAAATCAAAAAGGAAGAGTGCTTGAATCATGTTGCGAAGAGGCTAGGCACATCGTTACGCAACAAAGTAAAAGAGTGGAAAGTGAAGAAGGTGACTGTTGGTGGGCGTAAGCAGGGAAGCCTTACGGATAAAAACACAACAAAGTTGCAAAATTACTACAGAAATGCAATAAAAAATAATGTTCCTAATACCCAAAAAATTAAAACTGCTATATATGCCAGCCTGATGCGTTGCTCGTCAACTGACGAAAAGCCTACGCATGGTAAGTGTCCTGAAGGGGAATCATCATGGTGTTTTTATAAAAGAGCAATAGCCAAAGGTGAAACCCCAGGGTCACATAGTTCCATGAGAACTTGCTTGTCGCAACAAGTAGTTGAAAAAATTATGCCTTTTTGCCAACGCTTAGCTTCAGACACCATTCTTGAAAGATTTGAAGGAGGCAAGGCACAGAATTGTAATGAAAGTCTACATAGCTGCATTTGGGGAAAATGCCCAAAAGAGGTATTCGTGTCCAAAAGGAGGCTAGAAAAAGCAGTTACGGATGCCGTCAAAAAGCACAATTTGGGCTACTTGAAATCACTTGAATCAAAAGAGGACTCAAACCTAAATGATAGTTTTTCTTTGACTATTGCTGTTAGACAGGATAAACGATTCTCAAAACATTTCTGTGAAAAGAGAGAAAAGGAAAAGAAATACTACTAATAAAGATGTAGCCTATAATGCCGGTGCTTTTTAATTTTTTTCCAGACTTAGCGACAGTTTTCTTTTTATGTGTAATTGAATTTATTACTGTTTTGCATTTATATAATTTAATTGTATTGAAATACTTTATTTTTACTCATTGTGATTAACGAAATATATAATTTATGATCTGGTTGATGAAATACATTCTACTAATTTACTTTAGATATTATTAGAAAGTTCTAGCTTATTTTTCAATTTTTATCACTATATATACCACTCGTGCTAATGTGACTGTTACAATACACATATTGCAGAATCTTTTATCTATATATTCTGCACCTATCTTATGTTTATGATATTAGTGTTTTTCAAATTTATACATATGTATCTTTCATTTTTTTAAAATTAGTTATTTTCTTATAAAATCAAAATAGTTGTTTCTCTCAAAATATAAAATTTGCCTCGAAACTGTTTTGAATTTTTTGTAATTTAATCATATTGAAATACTTTATTTTTACTTATTGCGATTTATGAAATATATAATATATTATCTGGTAGAGATGAAATAATAATGGAATACATTCTGCTAATTTACTTCTGATATTATTAGAAAGTTCCAGCTTACTTTTCAATTTTTATCACTATGTTTACCACATGTCGATGTGACTGTTGCAATAAATATTGCACTTATATGTATATATTCTGCACTTATCTTACATTTTTTATGATATTAGTGTTTTTCTATTTCAAATTTATATTTATATCTTCATTTTTTTTAAAAAAAAGCTAAGTTAATTTCCTTTAAAATAAAAAAAGCTGTTTTTCTCAAAATCAAAAATTTGCCTCGAAACCAAAATTCAAAATGTTCCATGCGTTGCAATTTTTGTCCGATTATAACAAAACTTTCCAAAATTATTCTTCTAATATGTAAGTATAACTTCTTGGATGCATTGTAGTAATAGTGATAGGGTGAAAGAAGAAATTAAAGTTTTTTATGTATAAAATCATTAAAATTCTTGAAAATTTCATATAAAAATTTGCGTTTACCCATACTTTGTAAATTATCATATAAAACATTACTTTACATGCATAAATTTCTAAAGAATTGCTTAAAGAATTTAAATCAGTTAAAAATAGGAAATTTAAAAAAAATCAAAATGTGCATGGACCGTTTTGAAATTTTGAAATTATCGTTAAATATTTTTAAAAATTTTAAATTTCTTAAAAACTACTCATTTTTTTCTCACCAAATTTTTATATGGCTTTTAGTTATAACTTAAATACTGGCAGTCAAAATTTGGAGCATGTGTGTAACAAATTTAAAAAAAAATATTTTTACTGTCCACTGTAGCCGTTAAAAGGGAAAACGGATTATTTATGAAATACTTGAAATTTTAAGGAACACTATATTACAAACAAATGTATGAGTAACAATTTCACAAATTTTTATAAATATTGAGGCCTTTTTTCTGTCCGAAAATAATACGCGTTAAGTTTACGTTGTCGTACATATGGCGAAAACAACTTTTATCGGATTACGAGGGCTTTTGTATTAATGACATACACACTTTAACAATCATGCCCATTAAACCAACTTTACTCTTCAATGTGTACGATTTTTTTTTCACCGAAAAAATGATTTTCAAGTTGTGGTACAGGTAGAGGAAAACTTATCCACCATGGGGTGGCCGTACCACATTGGATGGGAAGAAACTGATTTTCAGGAAAATGGGTCAGGAAAATATGTTGTAACTTTATTTTCTTATATTATACCATTTATCCCTATTTCAAGTGTGTTCAGTTCAAATTTGATGTTATTATGACGCAGGGTCCATTTTTGCAGCATTTTGAAAAGGGGACTTTAATTCTAATCACCCTGTATTTTTTTTTAAATTTTCCAAAGTTGACTTGATTTCTTTTTAATACTCAACTAACGTTTTTCATGGAAAAAAAATTATCACGCGCTTTTACCCATATGTTTGAAAACTGTATTTTTCTGCCGAACCCGAGTGGTAAAATACTATTCAAAGAAATAACCTTTTTCTAATGGCATCAGTTATGAAATGGTTTTCTTATTTTGAAGGATTTAGTTTGTACCCTACGCTTTCAATTTTCCGCCTTAAGAGCTCTACAATTTCTGGAAGTTTATATCACACGAACAAGATTTGCTTTGGAATGACCTAAAATACAGGCAATGCCGCATATTACATATCAAATAATTAAACTTTAAGAAATTAGAAAAACACACTAATAATTTTATCTGTATATTTTGTGAGAGGATGAAACGGAATTTTTCCCCAGAGAGATGATGAAAATTATATCACAATTTGAAACGTTTCTTGTTAGTGACAATCAATTAGTTGATAAGGAACATATTCTGGGGGGAAATTTAGATTTGAGATCCAAAACAAATAAAAAATAACTTCAAATTAAAAAATACTATACTTTTTTTACGTATTGATACAATCATTCATATTCTGTTAACAAGAATGCATGTTGCTCTTTCATTTTACTCAAAATATAAAACTTATAAATGATACATTATTTCGTAATAACCCTTCCCGTTTACGGTGTATATTTTCCCCTTATTTATAAAATGAATAATTTTCTCTTCGCACTTATGGTTACCAGAGTTATCTGCAATATAAACAAACCATCACCTTATCTAGCTTTCATTCAAAAATAAATATGGAATTATTTACTTGTGAAATACATACTACTTGTATATTATTTTATCGGAACTACTTTAGCTTACGTCATTTCTCTCTTATTAATCGCTTAGAGACCAAGAAACTCAAAAAGTTTCCCGTGGAAAAAAACCCAAAGTTCCTGACAGAGCATAAATACGTCCCGGTGTCCAAAGCTGGCGCAGCGGCTATCAAAGCTGAGCAGCCCTATTTTTACCTGAAGCGTCCGTCTTGAGAAAACTCAGATGTCGCCTTCTCCTACGAGACCCTGTTTGAGACTGATAAGAAACTCCTCTACGCCGCGGCCTCCTGAAGACGGTTTTTTATTAGAAGCATTTGGATCATATTTATGAAAGATCGGAAATAGACGAGGATCAGTTTCCTCAATGCTTATATAGGTGTATATATATCCCACTTTGGTATTTATCCCATGCCAATTAGAGAGTTTAAGAGGATGGCAGATCTGGGCTGTAAATAATAGTTTTCTTCCTACAGAGATTTTTATAGTAATTTTACGTCTAATATAAGTTTGTGTTTTAATGCAAGACTATGTGTGTATGTATGGAGTTTCAAAAGAATATTAGCTTTTTTTCTGAAACAGTGTTTTTTTTAACATTTGTTTATGAGATGCTTGTAAAAATTTATACGAATACTTTTGTTTTGAGTTAATGTTACAAAGTTAGATAATAAATAATTAATGAAAACAAATGCCATAATACGTGAAAATCTTATACCTGAATTACTACCATTGATTAATATTTTATAAGTGAAATAATAATATACCAATAATAATATGTTGTCATATACTAGATATATAATATTTACGTGAGAGAGAGAGAGAGAGATGTGTGAACATGATTTTCTTAAGGATGGATTTAATTATAATGTGTTCTAAAAACTCTAATATCTACGAAAGGGGAAAAAAACTACCGTAATAATATGAAGCAACGGTCTTCCAATTTTTCTGAGGGATCCTGGGTTTCCCTGATTCATATCCAGTGGTTCCAAGAGTAAAAATAAAAAATCAAAAATAAAATTATAAATATGTGTGTAAAACGTAATCACGTCTTCTATGAAATGGATTAATAAAATAAAATGAATTTCTATGCGATAGGTCAATAAAAATCAGGATTTATTACTTATAGAACAAGAACATGTGGCTGTATTACCAACAGATTCTACTTGTATGTTAAAATGCAAATATGAACAAGATCTTGATTTTCGGATAAAAATTTCCCCGGAATATCCTCAGTTTTCTTCAAAGGTTTTCAACAGGCCTAAACTTCGACAGCTTGTGTAAGGAAGCACAAGTACATATCCCATTTACTAAGTCGGCACGGTGTCTTAGAGTCATAAGCATAGCGTGCCCACCTCGTAATCTTAAGGTTGCGGATTCAATCCCGCATGGACTCGATAGATTTTGTGGCTGCGAAAATTGTAGGCAAGCATGTCATAAGATTATGTGGCATGTACAGGGGATCCCTTGAGTATCAGTTTATATCGGTACTCTCGGCAAAATTAAATCATGGTAATATTTAGCATCCGGCGAGTGCTGAAATTCAATAAATTCAAGCGTCAAAAATTTGGTATTGGGAGCCTCATATAGGAGCTAATAAAATGGCTCTCGCTCTTAAGAGACTTGCCGTGTCTTCAAAGGCTTAACTGCCAAAATGTGGCCTATTTGATGAAACAAATCCCAATTACTAATTATAGTGCATGTGCAGGTAACAAACGGAGCACAAATTAATATTATTAATAGGAATAAATTATAAATTCAAATTACGTAAAAATATCTTAAGCAACAAATACGACACTTTACTTTAATTGTCTTTATATAAAGTACATGTAGCATGTTGATCTATTTTAAGTATTATTTTAAGATATATTCTGATAAGATAGAGAGAGGGAGAGAGAGTGGATTGAGAGGATTCCCCTCAAAATACTTTATAATTCTAAGGAAAAGTTTGAAGGTCACTGATGTAAGGCATCTTTAATGCTAGAATATAATACTTCTTATTTATAAACAACTATTATCTTACACTGTAATCTATACAAATAAATAAAATTGAAGTGTCTGTTTGTAATTTCAAATTAGCAGCTTTTTACTTAATGCACTAAAAGTATATACGGTACTCATAACAAAAAACCAATTTTTAAAATTTTTGTCTGTCTGTCTGTCTGTCTGTCTGTCTGTCTGTCTGTCTGTCTGTCTGTCTGTCTGTCTGTCTGTCTGTTTGTTCCGGCTAATCTCAGAAACGGCTGATGCGATTTTAAAAATTCTTTCACTAATGGAAAGCTACATTAACGGGGAGTAACATAGGCTATATTTTATTCCCGTATTCTTACGGGAACGGAAACTATACGGGTGAACGTGAAACTGAATGCCAAGATGAACGCCAAATTGAACGCCAAGCTGAGCTAATGAAGTCGTTGTTTTGGTTACTGGCGACCGATGCTGTTCATGAGACATAATAGTGTTACGCGCACATGATAATACGCTGACACGTGCCATAATTTTTTTTTTTTTTATGAAAGGAGAATCTCACTGTTCAGTTAAGTAGAGCATCGGCTGTTTCGGATGCACTTTTAAAAATAATAAATCAAGGCTTCATAAGCAAAAAGCAATGCAAGAAACAAAAAATTGATAAGTTTTACGGTTAGTTTTAATCCTTTCTTTTTTTTTATTTACATTTTTAGTCACATTTAAACAATAGTTATTATAATCCCAATCTATATCTATACAAATAAATAAATTGAAGTGTCTGTTTGTAATTTCAAATTAGCAGCAATTGTTTGCGGGGGCGGGGGTTTAAGGGGCGTCAGAAATTCCGATTTTTAAGTTATTAGACGTACAGTCTTGAAACTTAGTAAGTAGATTCCTCTCATAGGGAAGAGATACGCTACAAAATGGGTTTCGTGAACATTGCCCTCAAGTGGCGTTGCGGGACTTAAGGGGCGTTATAGATAATTATTTCCATTTTTAAACTATTAGACGCACAGTCTTTATATTTGATAAGTAGATTTCTTTTATAGAGTAGAGATCAGCTATAAGAAGGTTTTGTGAAAACAGATCTCTAAATGGCGTTGCGGGGGATTTAGTGGCGTACTAGATAAATATTTTCGTTTTTAAACTACTTCACCTCCCTGCTTGAAAATTGGTAGGAATGTTTCTTTCATGGAGTAAGTATTCGCTACAAAACAGGTTTGGGAAAAAGTGACCCTCAAGGGGTGTTAAGGGCAGATATAAATAATTATTTCCATTTTTAAACTATTAGACGCACAGTTTGAAATTTGGTAAGCAGATTCCTCTCATAGGATAGAGATACACTAAAAAATGTGTTTTGTGAAAATCGACCCCTAGGCCGCGTTGCGGGGGTTCAAGGGGCGTTATTGATAATTTTTTTTTTGCATTTTTAATTTATTGGACGCACAGTCTTCAAATTTTGCTAAGCAGATTTCTTTCATAGTGTGCAATTCCCCTACAAAATTGGTTTTGTGAAAACAGACCCAGAAGTGGCGTTGCGGGGGCTCAAGTGGCGTTATAGATAATTATCCCCATTTTTAAACTATTAGACGTACAGTCTTGAAATTTGATAAGCAGATTCCTTTCGTAAAGTAGAGAACCGCTACAAAATGGGTTTCGCGAATATCAACTACTAAGTTTAATTTCGGGAGATTAAGAGGCGTAATTGATAAATATTTCCATTTTAAACTATTTGATCATCCTGCTTGAAAATTGGTAGGCATGTTCCTTTCATGGAATAGAGTTCCTCTAAGAAAGAGTAAACCGAAAATTGACCCCAAGGAGGGTTGCGAGGGGTCAAGAGGAGTTACATAAAAAAATTCCTGTTTTTAATTGTTAGACCCATATACTTGAAATTTGTTAAGCATGTTTCTTTTGTTGAATAGGGATCCACTAAGAATGCATTTTAAGCAAATCAAGTTCTGGGGGGTGCAGGGGGTTACTGGGACGTATTGACAAAAAATTACTTTTTGCGAGCTACAAGGACTATAATAATGAAATTTGGTTTGCATTTTTCTTTTGTCGAGTTGAAATCCGCTAAGAGCGGTTATTTTGGAAAACGGCTCTCAACGGGATTACTGAGATATTGATAGTAAAACTTTTGTTTTTTTTCCTGTTAGATTTAGACTTGAAATTTGGCTTGCATGTTCAATTTACGGAGTAGAGATCCACCGCGAAAATTGGTTTTGCGGGAATCCACTTGGTTTTTGGGTTACGAAAGAGCAAACATCATTCTATGCTTCAATTTTAGAGATTTTTAGAAAACACAAATTAGATGAGTTCTGCCCCCTTTTTTTTATCAACAGGCGACAGTTACAGGTATAAGTATATTTTTCAATACAATCGAATTCTTAATGCAGGACTTAGATATGAATAATTTATACATATATATAAGCAGTAAAAATTTATAAAACATCATGAAATTCCCAGCGAAGCGGGCGGGTAACAGCTAGTTTAATGAAATAAATATCAGTATGGTAAAAAAAAAGTTATATTGATAAAGAATTTAATTTTGGAATACAGAAAATGCATCAAAGATGTCCTGAAGGTACCAAATCGGTTTTATTTTATAATTTATTTTAACACCTTATACTGTATATAATTATTAAAAATTATTTGTATAGAACTTTATTTGCAATTATGTAAAGAGTAAATAAAACGAAAACTAATTCGTAATTTTCTTTGCTTTGATAAAGAAAGGATGAGTTACGCATTTTAAAAATACTTTTTTTCTACAAATTTTTATGCAGTTAAATTACAAAAAGATAAATTTAGAATAAAATAATTGCATTTAAAAATCTTATGTATACATGTCTTTGGAAAAAGATTTTTTGAAAATACATTTTTAGAGTTTATGATGAAATAAAACTATACAATATGAAATTCAACTTGAAAGATATGAAACTATTGTTTTTCAAGCATAAATGAGAACTAGTTTTTTATTCTTTTAAAAATACATTTAGTAATGATTATATTCATAACTAATTCAAAATCCAAATAGGAATTAGGGGAAAATGAATTATTTGGAACAAAATTTCAAGTAAAAGTGTATTAAAGAACAAAATGAAGAAACAGAAATAATACTGAAATTGCAGAATTGATATTTTCTTATAATAATAATTGTAAATAAAAGTAAATTTATAATGGAATTTCAAGGAAAAAGTATTTTTATATTCAAATTTAATAACATTATTTTAATCCTAGGAGTTTGTATTACTGCAACAAAAAAAATGGAAAATTGTCAAATAAAATGTAAGCAGAAAAATAGGTTTATTACAATTTTACATTGTTGATAAGGAAAATATGCTGCAGAACAAGAAAAATCCGATTAGTATATATAGAGATTTTTTTTTTTTATTTTAATTTTTTTTTCCTGTGTGGGGATTTAAAATGGATGCAAATATATGCTGTTTAGGGTATTGTGTTTCTTGTCTCTTTTTTTAAGTTAATAATTTAGAACTTGAGAATATCTGTTATGTTCCGTATTACGCTTAAAATTGAACTTAATTCAATTATTAGACCTTTTAAAAAGTAAATATCTTCTTTTTTACAAAGCTGCATGACATTTTTGCTGCCAAATGTTAAAGAATGAAACATTTTAATTTGCAAAAAGGATTGATTCTTTTTTGTTTGTTTTTTCTGTTTATTTAATTTTAATATTTCTATATTTCTAAACAAAAATATAATTACATTTAATTTTAAATGTTATAACAAAATAAGTGGAAGCAATTTTGAACAAAAAAAAAATAGTTGATTTCAAAGATCAGATATTACTTTTCTGGCATTTAAAAGGATGTTTTTAATTTTTTTTTCTTGAGAGAAAACAGTTTATTTCTATGAACATTCAAATAGATTGTTTAGTTAGGTCGTTGATATATCAAAATATTTTAATATTAAGTGAAATATTTTTTGAGATTATGTATACTATTTCACTGAGAAGCATAATAAATGTATGCCTTAAAAAGCACATACACAAGAAAAAACAGAAAAAAAATAGTAAAAAATAAAATATTGTAAGAGATAAATTTGGTACTTACATATTATTCGTTAAATGAAAATATGTTACCAAATGCCGAGATATATAGCCAATAGTGGAAAACTGTTCCTTCGCAAAGATTAATATACAAACACAGTTAGCTTGTTCACGCTTATGACAGAAATTGGCAACGTCTTATGATTTAGTAAAATTGTTTTTGTTTTTTTAATTTGGCGATATTGGTCGACGGTATAATTCGTTAGTATCGAAATATCTTTTTTTATATTCGTTCTTATATCTTTTTAAGTGAACAGGTTTACATATTCGTAGATAAAAGTTATGTAAAGAACTTTCGTAAAATATATATATAATATATATATATTGAAATAGCACTTACATGAGCGCTATACAAATCAAAGAGTCTTACAGGAATAAAATCTCTTTGACGGCCTTATTAATCCATTTGAGATTCACCATTAACCCGATTGATTTATTCCATTAATTTTTTGAGCATTTTATAAAGCGAATCTGATGGAATTGTGGGAAATTTACCATTTAATAAGAAATACATATATTGCTACTCTTCAAATTATCAGGATTCTTATGTTACTGTTCACACAGAAAAATATTTTCAAATGCAAAATTCATTTAAATTGTGTTCTGACTTTCACTTGATTAGAGAAATGTTGTTTCATTTTAAAGTTTGAAATAAAATTTTGTTGTTTTTTCGAACGTAAATTTTTATCCAGTTTTATTTCTGGGGTTGCCGAGAAATATTTGAATATTTTATTGTAACACGAGTATTATTTCAGAGAAAAGGTGATTTTCACAGATAAAACTTTTGTTAATATGTCTCATAGTATTTCTTAAAAAAAATGTACCATAATATACAAAGATCATGCACAAGAAATATTTCAAATACATCATTAGAGCAATTTTTGCCTAAGACGATTTAATCATCAAACTCATTTTAATATTTGCCAAGACTCATCTGTGAAAGTCCTTTAATTTGTATGTTTCTAGATTTTTTGCATTTAAAATAAATTTAAAGTATCAAATCCATTAAATTTCTAACAAGTAGGAATTCACGGTATTTATCTAAATTTCAATCGATATATCGATATTAAAGTAGGCAATTACTGATCAAAAACTCTTTCACGAGTCAGTAAATATCAAAATATTTCTGTTTAAGCATGGATAAGCAAAGGAAAGGCTTGGATTAAATTACGCTAAGGAGCCACGTGGAGCAAGTTTAACTTTTCTTCAAAAGATCACGCATAAATTTAATTGACACAGAAGACTCTTAAAGTACATTTTCTCAAGATTCATATTAAATCTTTAGCTTCCTAAAATGCACATATTTCAAGTCCTTAAATTATATTAACTCCTTAACAGTGTATTGTGAATAAAGATATATTTTTAATCGTTGGAAATGTAAAGTTTTTAATAAATTTGTGCCTTAATGTTTAAGAAATATAAGTAACATCCAATAACTTGTGTACTTTAAAATGAATAATGATGGTTAAACTTAATTAAAAATTTTTTTAGACAGTTATATATTATATATAATATATATTATATATAATATATATATATATTTAAAATTATGGGGACAAGGCACGATTTACGAAACAAATTTTAAATGTAAGGATTTTCAAATTTTTTGGTTGCCTGTATGTGTGTATACTATGCTAAGCAGATTTGTGCTCAAAATTTCATAAAAAGCTAGCCATTTAATTTTTTAAGGAAAAAACTTAAAAGTTGTGAAGTTATTGTAACTTGCTACTCCTTTACAAAAATTTATGTACACGCATGAAGTTTGATTTACAAGTACATCAAAATATGTATAAAAAATGTTGGTATGCGTCTTGTGATGCATGATTGGTATTAGTACAATAGTTCTTTTTATGGAGTGTTTATTGAAAATCCTTAACAAATTTATAAATTCGGAGTTCAATTATTTTTTAAAAAATAAGTATTGCTTTGATTTAAAAATGCAAACCAACTTTTGTTACATGTACTAATAGAAACAGCTAAAAAAATTTAACACAATAGACACAATAGAAAAAAAGAATTCATTTTTAGGCACAATAGGAAAAAATACGTAGTATTTGAAATGAAGACACACTAGTTACTTTATCTTTCTGAGATAAATAAGCTTGAAAGTTTATATTGCCACAGAAATGTGAATAAAAATGAATGTAAAGGTATCATAATTCTGCGTTTTTTGGAGCTTTCAAATTTTGTTTGGTTATAGAAAGTATATAAAATAATTTAGGTTAAAAAATTGGATTTGATTTTTTGACCGATTTTTTGTTAATTGAATCGTGCTGTGTACGCTTAAAATTTTAAAAAAATCATGATTTAAAACATTTATTCTGAAATACTTTCATACATTTATATGTTACTGATATAAATATCCTTTAGTATGAATTAATTCTGGATGACTGAAAGCTTTCAGAACCATAATTTCTAAAAGATGTATAAATGAATATTTTTTTATATTTAGCAATTAGAATATACTTAGCGATTTTTTAAGAACGTTATTTAAAGTAAAGATAATTTAAATGCAATTTTTTGGCAAAAAATGTAGAAAAAAATGAATATTTCTATATATTCTCTTTTTAGGAAAAATGCTTGTGCATTAATAATATATTATCTATATAGAAGCTAGGAATTCTTTACAAAGCCTGATCTAGTGTTTTTGAAAAACTTATTTATTATCAGAGTCAGGATAAATTTAGATAATAACCGGTTTTTTTGTTAAAGTTTCTTTTCTCTGATATATTAGAATATGAATAAATCCCCTTATAAGTTATTTATTTAAAAAATCCTTGCTCACACTCTGCACATAAGAATTAACTTTATATATGTCAAATATTATTATAGAAACATTTTTTACAAAAGGATATGTTTTGAAAATATGTCATATTTTCTTTATTTCTTACCAAAAAAACTGTTTTTAAATAATTTCTGTTGTAAAATTGCTCTTAAAACACTTTAGATATATTCTAATTCAAGTGACACTAAATATCAAAAGAAAAAATATTCCACTTAGATGGTTTTGCAAAATCCTGGATCCAAACTTTGACCCTTTAATCAAAACAGTTTTATGCAATGTGGGAACTATTCCTTTAAATTATAAAGAAATGTTATTTAATACTAGGATAACGCACAGAAATATTCTTAAATATGTAACAACTGAATTGAAATATTTAATATCAAATATTTATCAGATTATTAGTATCTATTCAGTCATGTATTAAGTAAGTTTAATTTCACTCTCACTTCTATAACAAGAAGAGATACATTTAACATTAAGATAAATAAAGTTTTTGATTAGTTATTCTTAGAATATGAATTTTGTAAGCATGTATGGGGATAGAAAAGATGATCGAATTATAATTACGTATTTGTTTCTGATTACTTTCGAAGGAAAAACTAGACGAGTTACGAAGAAATGTATTTCAAAGGAAGGGATTGCTTAAATTGATTCTACTTCTTGTACATAATTAAGGCAAGTAATTTAAATTTTAATATTCTACAATGATCAAGTATTATTTTTTTCCGATATTTGATTCCATGTTTTTGGTTCTCGTATTATTTGAGTACAGAGTTTTTGATTTAGACTTTATTAGAAATTTCAATATAAATTATTCTTACATTTTTGTACAAATAATAATGCTTGTAATAATGTATTCTTCTCTTTAACAAAAGCCTATATTGAGAAAAAATTGATACTTCTTTTTAGAATTGAAATGGGATAAATATTTTAGTAAAAAAGGAATAATTTTAATTAACACACAGTAATAAGATCCTTCATTATATTTCTAAGTATTCAGGAAGTTAATAAATTCTTTTTATCTCTCATAAATAAAGATTTTACCAAGAAAAGTAGTTAAATATAATTTAAAAATATTTATTGCTTTTTAGGTACTATGTTGAGTACGAACAAGTACGTTGAGTACGTACTATTATAAGATACTGGGAGATCTGATAAGGACATAGTTATATTTTCTATTTTCTAAATTCCTTGTCGTGTATAAGACTAAATTTTATTTTATAACTGACTGAAAGTAATTCTGAGAATTTTCACGTTGGTTATTACTTCTGTACCGGGGTG